>JAPMLY010000071.1:170000-377788 GCA_026401115.1 Tetraselmis chui
ATGTGTCCGGGCGAGGCGGTGGGCGTCCTCGCGGCGCAGAGCATCGGCGAGCCCTCCACGCAGGTACTGGCATCCTTCTCTTCCCTGCTCACTCACATGCTGAAATAAACTGAGTACAGTCGATTGCGGCCTTGCAAGTGAACGATGAGCGCGCGGCATCCCTCTCGAGCGGCAGACATTTGGTGCGAGAGTCTCAATTGTGGCAAATATTGTCGAAGGGTGGTGGTGGCTGCTCCGATTGTGGCTGAGAGGGGGAAGGAGTGAGAAGGGGATATATGCGTAGCCGTGTTAGGCGAGCTGTGTCTCAGTTTGTTGCGTCTTCTGTGGTGGGTCGGTGAAGCGGGTCGATGCGTTTTGTCTGTGCGTGTGAAGGAAAACATGCGATGGCGTCACGAAATAAAAGAATGTACTTCATTCATTCTCAACTTGCGGTGTGAAATAATTGTGACTTGAGTTTTCGAAGCTCAGGCGCCTATTGTGGCTCGATATGGGGTGGGGACCGCGGTGGGTGGGTGAGGACGGGTGTGACGGCGGTCTGCTGTGCGGTGCGCAGATGACGCTGAACACGTTTCACATGGCGGGGCGCGGGGAGGCCAACGTGACGATGGGTATTCCGCGCGTGCGCGAGATTCTGATGACCGCCGCGAAGTCGATCAAGACGCCGGTGATGAAGCTGCCCGTGCTGCCGTCGGACGGTGGAGGGGCCAAGGAGCTCGCCAGTCGACTGCGGCGCATCCGGCTGGCGGAGCTGCTGCAGGGGCTCAAGGTGGGGTGTCGACAGCAATCGTGCCGTGCAAGATGTCATACGCTGGAAAAAGTACACAAAAACAAATTATTGCAATGAATAAAATGGAAATGGTGAAAATTGGTACAGAAGCTGCGCAATTTAAATGTGAAAATGTCTGACGAACAGTCGGAAAAAACGGAGTCTTGATTAAACACATGCGTAGAACATTGACCCTTCGATGTACAAGTACCCGTATAACCGACCCACTTCCTCGTCAAAATGATACACGCTAAATAATTGTGCAATGAAATGAAACATGAAATGAATTTCTTTTGACGTTTTGTCTTTGGATTGCTTATATGTTTTTCCTTCGGACTCCAAACGAAGCGCTGTTATTGGCTGCCTTCGCACGCTTGATGTACATCGTACTCGTCCATCAATCGATTTGGATTCCGTGATCACTCTTGTCACTCTTGCCCTTTTGTTTCCCTCCCTTTTTCCCTGTCCGTGCTCATGTTGTTTCTCTTGTAATCAAATCAATCAATTTGGAACTCAACGGAGGAGCTCACTCACTAATAAATGCTCCTTTACTGATATGACTCGAAACAAGCAACTCATCCCATAGTAATGTTTAGGCCTTCCTTGGCTGGACAACGTTGGTATATATTCCCGCGGTTAACGAAATCCGCATTTGATTACAGTTAAAGCAACCTCATATAACGTTATATTCAACCTTACTGTGAACCGTGCTGGTGCGTGTGCCCCCCGTTTCGCCGCAATCCTGCCGGGAAAGTAGTCATACGCTGGAATAATTACACAAAAAGTAACTTATTGCAATGGATCAAATGGAAATGGTGAAAATTGGTGCAGAAACTGCACAACTTGAATGTGAAAATGTCTGACGAACAGTCGGAAAATAACGGAGTCGTGCTGAGTCGATGAGACACACACTCTGTGGCCCTTTTGTTTCCCCTCCCTTCTTCCCTGTCCGTGCTCGTGTTGTTCTTCTTGTAATCCATTTTATTAAAGAAAAACCATTAAATGTACAAGTACCCGTACAACCGTCCCGCAACCTCTTCGAAATGATGTACGCTAAATAATTTCATTTCATGTTTTGTCGTGAAATTGCGTATATATGTTTTTCCTTCGGACTCCAAACGAAGCGCTGTTATTGGCTGCCTTCGCACGCTTGATGTACATCGTACTCGTACCTCCTCCCCTTGCAAACGCATATCATTGCGCCCATCCAGTGAGTGAATTTGGGGGATGAAATGAATTTCATTTCATGTTTCGTCCTTATATTGATTTATTAATTTTTTTGGTCGTGAAATTGCTTATATTTTTCCTGCCAACCAAATGCATTGCGCCCACCCATCAATGAGGAACTCGACGGAGGAGCTCACTCGCGAATGAATGCTCCTTTACTGATATGACTTGTTTTGAGGCAAGCAACTCCCCTAATAATGTTTCATTGGCCGGACAACGTTGGTATATATTCTTGCGGTTAACGAAATCCGCGTTTGATTACAAGTAAAGCAACCTCATATAACGTGCATGTTGATGAACCATACTTACTGTGAGCTGTGTTGGTGTGCCCCCCGCCCACTTCGCTGCGGTTGTGGCCGAAGGTGGTGGAGCGGCCGGTGGCGGACGTGCAGGGGCTGCCCTCCAACCTGGGCCGCTCCTACGAGGTCTGCCTCACCTTCTTCCGCCCCGACCGCCACCCCGCGGAGGCGTCCGTCTCGTTTCCCGAGATCGCGGTGTCCTTCGCGGACACCTTTGTGACTGCGCTCCGGGTGGCCGTGAAGGCAGCGCTGCGCAAGGTGATGACGCCCCCCCCTACGCACCTCACCACTCAGTCTCCACATGCAGCAATGCCCGTTTCTGTATTACACGGGCAGTGGAAGGTACACTTCAGATTTTCCACGGCCGCCAATTGTTTGGGTCGGAAGCTGAGAAGTGCTCCACTTCATGTCGACTTAATATCCAGACAACATCGCTGGTTCCAGCAAGCAGTGCAGCCTGATCCCTTTTCTTCTACTTTCCCAGCCTTCTGTTTCTTCCTGTTGATTATATTTCATGTTTCAGCGCGGCGCCGGAAACCTTTGATGTTTGGCCGAGCGTTTTGAGAATTTTGGCAACACATCAAAATTAAACGACCTTTGATTTGCGATTGCACATATGAAACGCAACTGTTGAACTGTTTCTCACAAACCTCAGTGAACTCGCAAATGGTGTCACCGTTGGGTATGGGGTGAGTGAAGGGGTGGGCATCTGACTGTGTGTGAGTGGGTGCGGGGTGTGGTTGCGGCTGCAGTCCAAGGGCGGCTTCGCGGGTAAGGTGCAGTCGTTTGCGGAGAAGAGCGGAGCGGAGCGGGGCGGCGATGGGGAGGCGGAGGCGGGGGAGGGGGGGGAGGGCGCGGCGGAGGGGGCGGCGGCGGTGGAGGACGACGAGGACGTGGAGGAGGAGGACGAAAACGCGGACGACGCGGAGCACGCGGAAGGGAAGCTGCGGTGGCGGTCGGGGCGGAGCGAGCTCGCGACGTACGACGAGGACGACGGCGAGGGCGGCGAGGAGGACGGCGGCGGCGGCGGCGGTGCGATGGTGGACGCGGAGGTAAGCCCTGCGAAAAAATGGGATGTCACGCGCACAACCTTAACTTTGGACGTTGTGTTTTTTGGTTTTTCGTTGAGTGTTATTTAATATTCGAACTCAGAATGTTTTCCTTGTGGACTCGGCTTAATTTTGCCTTGTTCATGGGCGTTGTTTCCGGTTAAGTTATTTTTTCCCGCACCCGTAGCCCCACTACACCAACCTCTCAAACCTATACTTCTCTCCCGTCTGCCCAGTCTCCATCCTGCCATCATTGCCGTCCACCGCCCCAATCATGCTCCGTCCCTCTTATATGCCCACTTTCCTTTGGGTCGTGCCTCCGAGCGCCCTGTAAACCGACTGCCTGATGAAGAGGCGGCTGCTGTCGGGATGTCGCCGTTACTTGCTCGGCATCATCAATCCCTTCCCGCGGCTGCGTTGCTGCGCTGGCGACGATGCAGCTACTTTCTCACTCTGGCCATTTACTCACTTTCGCAGCGGGCGGCCTCATCATGCGTCACCTTATGCGGATGACCGCCTGCGCTGTCGTTGTGCACGGCTTCGTTTCTGTCAATTGTTTCCGTGTTCGGTGAATGTGTGGTGGCTGAGAGGTCCTTTTTACAGCTTCAAATTATTTCTTTCCAACAAAAAAAATTCTCTAACAGCTAAAAATTTATTTTCCTTTCAAAATGTGGGTTCCTTTCTTGTTTACAAATATATTCTTTGTGTGCTTACAAATTTCATCATTTCACCAGCACCTCGACGCATGGTTGAAACCATTGCGCCTACCGTCGCTGCGAGATGAATGCCACGAGCTGGTTGAATGTGATGAAGGGAGTAAGTGTGGGCTACTGAAACTATCATTCTCATTAGACTTGAAACCTCGAGGATAATGTCAGGGAGTGATTTAGGTCGCATGAAAGGGATCGGAATCGGTAGAATGGTTTCAAAAGGAATGAGTTCTCAGTGTGAGTCTTGATCTGCTCGTCTGTGAGGCGGAGGAGGACGAGGACACGGAGGGCGGGAAGGCGGCCAAGAAGGGCGGCAAGCGGGCGGCGGACGGCCCCGTGCTCAAGCACTCCGTCTCCGAGGGCGACCTCACCTGCACCACCATCGTCACGCTGCCGCTGGACGCGCCCAAGCTGCTGATGCTGGACATTGCGGAGCGCGTGGCGGCCAACGTATACGTCCGCTCGACCCAGGTGAACCGCCGACCCACCTCTCCCTAAACCATTTGTCCCTTTCTACTGACCTGCGTGCCATCCCCCTTCGCACCACTTTAGCAAAGCGGGGCCCATGTGCCCTTACCGTCGATATGAGAGGCTGTATTTTTGGGTGTCTTGCATTTTGATTTGCTGCAAGGAAAATACTATAATCCGTACGAGTTTCGAAACTGTGATATTCTTTTCATGCCTCTGAGCCTCGTGTGAACCGTGGCTTTTACACGGCTCTGTGGAAATCGCACCTCGGGATTTGTACGGGTCTGACTGTCTGGGCCCCGAGCAGTCCGTGCTCTCCTGCCTCAAAGGAGTGTTTATGAGTGTGTGTGTATGTGTGTGTGTGGTGTGGTGTTAGTGTGTATGTGTGTGTCCTGAATGTTTGTGTGTGTGTGTGTGTGTGCGAGTGACTCTGTTTGCGTGCGTGTGTGTGTGTGTGTGTGTGTGTGTATGCGTGTATGCGTGTGTGTGTTCTGAATATTTGTATATGTATGTGTGTGTCCTGAATGTGTGTGTGTGTGTCCTAAATGTTTGTGTATATGTGTGCGCTTGTGTGTGTGCGTGTGTGTGTGCGTCCTAAATCTTTGTATATGTGTATGAGCGTTTGCGTGTGTGTATGAGTGTCTGCGTGTGTGAAATGTATTTTGTGATATTTCGTCTAACCCGGAACACATTTTGCAGGGCATCGACAAATGCTACATCCTCGGCGCCGACCAGCCCGGCGGCCCTGCGGTGCAGACCGACGGCATCAACTTTGAGGGCGCCTTCCAGCACCAGGACCTCGTGGACGTGTCTCAGATCACCTGCAACTGCGTCGGCTCCATGCTCGCCACCTTTGGCGTCGAGGCGGCGCGCGCGACGATCGTGCAGGTCGGAAAATGAATGACCGACCATTTATATTCATTTTTGCAGCAGCAGGCATATCATCATGAGGCCACTTTGATGAGTTCACATTCCGAGATACATTTTGGCTTCGTATATGTAGATGGCATGAATAATGTGAACTGGTGACGTGTATGGATCATGAAATGTAATATGTGATGGAACGCGACGTTATATGTATATTTTTTTGTCCTAAATATAAATCTGCCCTAAATATGAATTGTAACTCTTACAACTCAACATCAAAAACAAAATTGTACATTTACGCATATGTGTTTTACTTGAATAACGCGTCCGTACTTGACTTTCCAACATGAGCATGCATTGAGGTTCGACAAGGTTGCTCATTCCCTCTCTGACATCACCCTCGCCCCTTTCCTCTCTTCACCGTCCTTTTCCCCGAACAGGAGGTGCGTGCGGTTTTCGGCGCCTACGGTATCGCGGTGGACCCTCGCCATTTGAACCTGATCGCCGACTACATGACGCACGGCGGCGGCTACCGCGCCATGAACCGCGTGGGCATCGAGTCCTGCACCTCCCCGCTTCTCAAGATGAGCTTCGAGACGGCGGCCAAGTTTCTGATGCAGTCCACCCTGGACGGCTCCGCGGACGACCTCTCCAGCCCCGCCGCGCGCATCATGGCGGGCCGCCCTATGCAGATGGGCACCGGCTGCATGGACCTGCTGCAGGACTTCACCGTGTAGCTCACCTTCACCCTTGATCCCCATTGTCGACTGTCAGAAGTATCAGCGCCTGTGGCGTAGTTAAATCGTCAGTTGGCATGACGTTTCAGTGCGCCAAGTTTGAGGATAAGTACCTCGATCACCGTGGGTAATGTAAGCAGCCACTCTGTTTACCTACTTTTGATCTCTCACCCCGTGCAAGCATTGGAATGGCACAATACAGAGCCTGTGCGCGTGCAAATATATGTGGGTGCGTGAGCTCGCGTGCGTGTGTTTGTGTGTGTCTTTCGCGGCCCATGTAATTGTGATTTTATTTTCACGATTCTTTTCTCCATTTTCTTGCGCGGGGTAGTGATCCAACGCCGTGCAAGGGCTGCGCTACAGTCTCCACTCGAGACTGGAGGGTCGATCAGCTACAAAATTAATCGACAAATCACGGTCACATAATCCCTTTCGAGCGACGGCTTTGGGTCACGTAACTATTGCACACTACCGCCGCTCTCGTCCCCTCCTTCCCAGGACAGCCGATACTGATGCCTACGCCCCTGCTCGCCGTCTTGGCCTCCCAAGCTGCTGGACTGCAAAAGATGACGCTGGTACGGCGCACGATCAACTGACCATGTTGCCTGACCAGCAGCAACCCCCTCCCCTCATTTCTCTCCCCGTGCTCTTGTCGCTACTCGTTCACTACGCATCGCGGTCCGCATAGTTACCCAGCCCGGAGGCGGTGGACCATGTCTTGTCGCTGCATGAGGTGGCGGTCGAGCCGGTGGAGTCGTGGGGCATCGATAGCGGAACTTTGCGGTCGCGGCAGAGGCCGGCGGCGCAGCCGGTGCAGCGGTGTCGAGTCGGCGGCGGCTCCTCATCTCCGGGGATGGCGGCCTTCTTGTCTTCACCACCCGGCGCGCTTATATCCTCCTTGTCCTCATACTCTTGCAAGGCTTCGTAAAAGCCACCGCCGAAGCCTCCACCGGAGGTGGTTGGGTAAAAGGGGCGGAAAGCCTCGTGCGCGTACGAGTGCTCCTTTGTCTCGTCAATGTTCTCCTTCGCCCTTCGTGGTCGTCTCTCGGGGAGGATCTTGAAGGGGAACACGGGAGTTTCACCTCGAGTGCACTGCGGCTCCATGCAAAACTGACCCAGGCTCCAACACGCCTTGGAGCTGCCCCAGGTGGCACCACAGTCGGGGCAGCGGAAGAGGCCATAGCCCTTCTCTTGTTCCCGCGGCACCGCGGCCCACTTCAAAAGTGATCCGCCATTGCGACACTGCGCGCGAAACGATAACAACAGTCGCTCAGCTGCGATAACAACGACGACATTCACGCAAGTAATACAATAAGATGATTCACGCGGGGCGCTTGCTTCACAGGGCGCCTGCCAACGTCATGCGCCGGCGGAGATATAGTGGTGGTGGGTCGCACCTGTTTGCACGTCGAGACCGGCTTCCGGTCGCGGACTTTCTTAAAGTACACGCCGTGCATGGGGCAGCGGAACTGACGACGGGAAATGGGCTCCGTCTTCATCTCCAGCTTATGGACGTTGGCCTCCGTCAACTTGGCCCCGTCCCGCTGCTGCTGCTGTCGACCTCCCCTGTTGTTTCTGCCCCTCTTCCCAGTAGAAGGCCCCTCATCCTCCTCCCTCCCTCGCGCCGCACCGTCGTTATTGGCCACCGACTCGGACTTCACTCCGTGCTCCGACCTCACCCCGCCCTCTGTCTCGTCACCTGCCGGCGTCACCGCCTGGCTCAAGCTCAGGTGCTCCAGCGCATCCTCCAGCGGCGCCTCCACCTTCACATCCGACGGCGCCTGGGGACGCCGTCGGTTGGCGGCGACGCAGTCTTTACACCTACGTTGACCACAAACAGCACCCATCGCGTTCGGTCAGATATACAGCAAAGCACTCTCGAGACCCTTCAACGCACCACTCCTACACCCAAGGATGTCACCGTTATTTTGAAGTGCGCGCATACTTGTTTCTGTCGGGACCGTGCTTCCACTGCGTATCGCTATACTCGGTCCGCTTCTTCGCCTTCCCACACTCGGTGCAATCGCGGGTCGCCTCCCCCGCGCGCCGGTATCCCTGCGAGCGAAAAAAAAAATGTCCAGTCGACGCGTATCGTTAAACAGGGACAATATCCAGAAAGGGAGTGGGTCTTAGGTATCTCCCAATATCATATCGTGGTCGTGGGGTCGGTGGCTGTGCGAGAGCATATAACGTGGGTCTTGGGGGGTCGTGTGAATGTGGAGCGATGGGAAACAATGTATAACCTTGTCGGTGTGAACACGAGGGTTGCGGAACAAAGCCGCCAACTCTGCGACTGTGCCGTAAGTGTCGCTGCGCCACAGTGAGTTTTCGCCTTGTTTGGGATGAATCAGCTGGGTACGTAGGGAGCGGGTGGTATAGTAGACGTCGTAGTCGCAGCTGAGGGCGGACGAGTGGAAATATAGTGTCGAGCTCGCCTCAGTCCGCCGCTCCGTCAACCCACAAGCCGCCGCGACTTGCTTCACGACGTCGGCGGTGACAGCGGGGCCGCCGCGCAGCGGAGCTTCAGATGGTCCCGCCATTGAGACGAAGAAGGGGGGACACTGGAGGTGCCTGAGCTGTCGAGCCTCGGCCACTGCCAGTGGCCCAGTACAGACAGGGGCCTCTGCTTGTGGAAGGGTCACGGGAACAACCCTTGCGCCGCCACAATCTTTTCTTATATATCACAGTTGACTGTTGACTCTGTACGGACATCATTACATGATGAATCGCAGTAGTTAACATAAATAATGGCCAGTCGTCCCATTTTATTAAAACATTTCTTACAAGAAAAAGCAGCGGAGGCCACCAATCAAAAAGAAGAAAAGAGGAAAAAACCTAAGCCCGAGGAACAACGTCCCATTTTGTTCATTTTTTTTTTAGCCAGTCCCACGTCCCGGGGGCGCCCGCCACATCCATCTCAAAAAATGGGATAAATAAGAAACAGCAAGAGCCGACAAGCGACGACTGGAAACCATACCGGGTTTAATTCGTGGAGATCAACTCACGGTTCGGCCAACACACTATCGACCGCTTCGCTTACGCTCTCAACACACTCCTACACTCCTACCCCGTCACAACGGAGGTTGGCGCGACCCTGCTTGCGAGGTAGTGGAGTCTCTACACCTCCCATACGTGGAGTGGCGCCGCGAAAACATCAACACTCCTCCACAAAAGTCCGGACAAGACTTCGCACCTTCGCAAGTAGAAAATGTAGCCATGCGTCGATTTTATTGACAAATCTATTGAAGTCCTAGGCAATGCTTTGGCGCCCAATATGGAATGCGCCGACAACTACGAGGGGCGAATTCGAGCACGGTCGGGCTTGTGTACCTGGGTTTATCGCGCCCGCAACCGTGCGGCACGCTCTTTCAAATAGACAAACAGTCGCCGTGCTTGATAGACGAAAGGAGTTACGGGCGCACAACGCCGCAATATGAATGCTTATGCGATGGTCGCGAAAATATAATGCACAGGCGACGGAGGGAGGAGGTGTTGGGCATGCCGCTGTGGGGGAAACGCACGAAATCGCGTATGTAGACGTACTACCGATATGCGCACAACCCAAGGGCAAGCCGCTTTCGGCCACAACGTTCAAGCCATCATAACTTACTCGTATACGGTCGAAACTTTTTGAAACAGGTACCGCTCGACGCGTATTTTCAATGCACGTCAAACGCATTTACTTTGGAGCTCAAATATCCACAAACAATGTTTCAGTGAATTATGTTAATTTCCGCATTACTCCGGCAAAGTTGAGCCTCATTACCAAGCAAAGCCTCATTACCTCATTACCGTCGAAGTCGGCTCACCTCATGAGGCGACTTGTGCGGGGTTTGTCGATATATGCTTACCAATAACCAATTGTTCATTCCTACTGATCTCCGAGCCCAATTCCCGACGTGTGCCACGTGTGGGGCGGGTGTGGTTGGCACAAGCACATACCCAAGCATTCCAAGCACCACCGTCAAGGTGATGCGTCGCTAATGGCCAAGTTGTACTTCGCCCCTAACCAAAACCAATCGCCCTCGCATGTTTACTGCGTGCGTTTTTATCCAAACCTGCGTCATGTACGTTTTTACTCGCTTGCTTTCCAAAAAAATCACCCGTGTATGCGGAGTGAACTTCCGTGCTTTATTCACACACCCGCAAACCAAACCTCGCGCATTGAACACGGCACCCACGCCTCCAAAACCCCATCCAACAAGGCCCCAAATATACCTTAATGTGGAACACCGAGTAATATGCAGCTTGGTATGAGCGCTTGAACAATGCCCAAGCGTGGCGCTCAGAACGATGTGTGTAGTTCAAACAATTTCCTGGGAATTTATGGGCTTAATTCTCCAACTCGACCGACAAGACTCGCTTTAAGCTGAGGTCTAACCACACCGGGTGACGGCTAACTGCTTGCTTCCCGGCTCTCCTGTAATTGGGTGGTACTCGGGTGTCGCCGTGCTTGACGTGGTGAGAGGGGGGTGTGTTCTTGACTAGCTTGTGTTTAACATAATGCATGTCTAGACTTTGTGGAGGAGTGTAGAATAACAAACAGTATGGGCCGACGAGCGACGACTGGAAATCATACCGGGTTTTATTCGTGGAACTCAACTCACAGTTTGGCCAACACACTATCGATCGCTTCGCGTATGCTCTCAACGCGCTCCTACCTCCGTTACAACGAAGGTTGGGGCAAACCTTGCTTGCGAGGTAGTGGACTCTCTACACCTCCCATACGTGGAGTGGCGCCACGAAAACAACTAGTATAACCCTCCGCGGCCGCTACTACCCATCCCAGTTAAAAAAAACTCAGACCAAGCGGGGCAACGGTTGTAGTCGTCACTCCCCGTTGGATTGGCAATGTGTGGTACTAGGCACTTATAAATATTGCCTCATTAGAGGAACTCATCGTAGCATTACGTCCTAATTTGTTCCAACCATGTCGGTGGGCGTTACGAGATGTAATAATATATAGTCAATCCTCGTGGTAGGCGGCTGGAAGGGAGCATGCCCGGGATATAATGATGGCACGTACACCAAAAGAGGCCGCCGCATGGACGTTCATGGTGGGGGGGGGGGGGGGGTACGGGCATGCGGCTACGGTTCCCACTAGACAAGGGTATCATACAAAGCATGGCGAATTGAAGTTGATATCGTAGTTCGGTACATGAGTGGGATGTGGCCACAAATGTCAAGCAGTATGCTTTTCCGACGCGTCGGTAAAACGCACGCTCAATTCGAAGAAGGTCGCGGGTTCGATACCCGGGGAGTCCGATCTTGATGTGTTTGTGCGTGTCACGACCTAAAATAAGACCCCATCTCCACACCAGTTTCGGAACTATGAACCTTCATACGTCTCCGTTGTTGCTTGACTCGGTCAAAGATGTTTGTTTTGACAGTTGTTGAGACGGTACAGCAGTTGAGGTTCGGACAAAAGGAGCGACGCCTTGAATGTCTACGAATGTCCTATGGTAAAATTCAGAAACTCGTGCGCAATATACCCCAAAGCAAGGGACGTAACGCTGAGGTATACGTCATTGATGTCACGCCAACTTCGGAACATCCGGGAGAGCTTCACACCATAGAGGAACTTATTGCAGACCAACGTCAAGAGTTCCGGACGTTACTCTACGATGACTGCCCCGAAGCTCTGCAACCAATGGGTCGCCTACTCACTTCCCCATGAAGGGAGCGTGATGAGGGGGGCCGACATACAACAACTAGTTCCGTTAGCTAGTATTGTTTTAAACAATTTTCAATTTATAATTTATCTGTTACTTACTACCTTACGCGCCGACACACATAAGTCATCCACCTTCTGCCTTTCTGCGAGCATAGCTTACGCATCCCTTACCCCCAATCCCTCAAATAGCGTACGTACCGGGTCTTGTGAACCTTGCGAGGCGCCCGCCGGCGGCGCAGCGGCCGAGGGGGTGCGCTCGCAAGCCCGTCGGTACTCACCCCCGCCTCCTCGTGGCGGACGATGGTAACCCTATAACCATGCCATGCATGGCATGGTTGGGGGCTAGGTGAGGTGAATCCGGCATTTGTGAGCCGCGCAATCAACATTTGTCGGGAAGCCAGCCTCGGTACGGAGGGCTTTCAAAAATGATATTTATACAACCATCGACAAGATCTCCCGGTCGGGCAGTACGATATTACATTTCAAGGCTGGATACTCCCTTATAAATTTGCACATGATAATGGAATGGGACTTGCTGTATCTCATGAGTGGTTTGGCGGCGAGGAGGGTACGGGCGAATCTGAGGCGGAAGGCGGGTGTTGGATCCGGTGGCGGACAACCGGGCAACAACGCCAGGGAAGAGCGCTTGTTGAACAACGACCAACAATATGGATGTCGAACTTCCCATAGAGGGGAGACACGATACGAAGCAAGCCGGAGTAGGGTCGAAGCCGGAGGAGCAGTACCGTTAAAGGGCGGAGGTCCTTAGGATCCACCGCCGCCGGAAAAAACCGGTACGGAGTGTTTTCGGTAAGATATTTCCGCACCCGACATCTTTTGTGGACAACGGCGCCTCGAACCATGTGCTTGACCAACCTCTCCCTTATTCGGTACCTAGCCATCAACATTACCTCCTTAGACAATGTACTAAGGGTGATTGCGACGGCACACTCCTCATAAAGGAGGCCCCATGGCGGTGTAAACTTATGGGGGAAGGTACGGGCGGGGTCGGCACGTCTAGGTAGGTGTAAAAATACAGACGGAGACGGACCGGAGACGTGAGAAAATCTGGCGCCGCGGCATGAGCGCCAACATGACACCATCTAAAGCTATGGACTTTCTTTCCTTCCCAACCCCTGAAGGAGAAGGGAAGCCTATGCTAGGAAGCCAAAGGCGACTGAATGAGTAGTAATTTTCTCGGACAAGGGTGTTCGTGGATCCAGACGGGACCGTCGACGACCTGAGCGAGGGGATTTTCTCCTGCCTTTCCCGTCTAGTTGGTATTGTTCTCATGTATGATTTTCAATTATGGCGCTTGAGAGAAAAATGTAATAAGATATCAATACTTTTTGTCAAATTGCTAAGATATCAGAACTTTTGGCAGACGGAGCCCGCCCGCCCTCCCACCCTGGGCCGGTGCCTTATAAATGGTAAAGGACCTCGTCTAGGTTAGTTTTTTTCCCTCCTTTCTTCTTTTTACTTGCCTTGGCGGTCTACTCCGCTGCTTTTTTCTTGTAAGCATGATTTATCAACTTTGTGAATGGTACTCATACTACACTTCCCCACAAAAGTCCGGATATGCATTATGTTAAGCATAAGCTAGTCAAGAACACGCTCCCCTCTCACGACGTCAAGCACGACGATACCCGAGTACCACCCAATTGTAGGAGAGCCGAAAAGCAAGCAGTAAGCCGCCATCCGGGGTGGTTAGACCTCAGCTTAAAGCGGGTGTTGTCGGTGGAGTTTGTCAAATTAAGCCCATAAATTCCCGGGAAATTGTCTGAATTACACACGTCATTCTGAGCGCCACGCTTGGGCATTGCTCAAGCGCTCATACCAAGCTGCACATTACTCTGTGTTCCACATAACCTTATTTTGGGGGGGTTTCTGGAGGGGGTTTGGAGGCGTGGGTGCCGTGTTCAATGCGCGAGGTTTGGTTTGCGGGTGTGTGAATAAAGCACGGAATTCACGCCGCTGGCACGGGTGATTTTCTTGGAAAGCAAGCGAGGAAAAACGCACATGACGCAGGTTTGGATAAACAATGCACGCAGTAAACATGCGAGGGCGATTGGCTTAGGGGAGGGGCGAGGTTCAACTTGGCCGTTAGGGACGCATCACGTCGACGGTGGTGTTTGGAATGCTTGGGTATGTGCTTGTGCCAACCACACCCGCCCCACGCGTGGCACGCGTCGGGAATTAGGCTCAGAGATCAATAGGAATGAAGAATTGGTAAACGTATATCGACAAACCCCGCACAAATCGTCTCAGAAGGTGAGCCCACTTCGATGGGTGTTGCTTGGCACTGCGGTTCAGCTTTGCCGGAATAATTCGTAAATTAACATAATTCATGTAAAATCGATTTGTGGGTGTTTGAACTCCGGAGTAAATGTTTTTGACGCGCATTGAAAATACGCGTCCAACGGTACATGTTATAAAAGGTTTTGACCATACATGAGTAAGTTATGATCGCTTGAACATTGTGGCCGAAAGCGGCTTGCCCTTGGGTTTTGCGCATATCGGTGGTAAGTCTATATACGCGATTTCGTGCGTTCCCCCCACAGCGGCCTGCCCAACACCTCCTCCCTCCGTCGTCTATGCACTATACTTGCGCGACCGTCGCATCGACGTTCATATTGCGGCGTTGTGCGCCCGTTACTCGTTTCGTCTAACGAGCACGGCGATTGTTTGAAAGAGCGTGCCGCACGGGTGCGGGCGCGATAACCCCAAGTGCACAAGCCCGGCAGTGCTCGAATTCGCCCCTCATAGTTGTCGGCGCATTCCATCTTGGGCGCCAAAGCATTGCCTGGGATTTCAGGACATTTCTCAATAAAATCGACGCATGGTTACATTTTCTACTTGCGAAGGTGCGAAATCTTGTCCGGTATTTTGTGGAGGAGTGTACATGCTACTTACGGGTCCTGCCTCCCGAAACGCCAACGACTTAGCAAAGGCAAGCAGGGATCCCACAGTCTCAGACGTTGGCCTCCGTCGAGCTTCCACCAGACGAACACCCACTTGCAACACCCTCGCGCCTTTATCGCCGTGCCCGTGTGAGGCTGTCGGCGCTCACTTGCTCCTCCGCACATCCCCTGCGACGACTGGGCCACCTGTCTGTCTTTCGACTCTTTCCTTTCGCCCTCCCTATGGGCCGACTGACCCACCCACTGAGGATGACCGTCGACCGGGCCATGGGCTGGCGACTACTGCTGCTGGCCAGTATGTTGGCAGTCGGCTGCTCAGATGCACCACACCCCGTCGCGTATTCAGCACCAACGCGAGTAGGGTCGTGGCAAGGCCGTGGGAAACAGGCAAGCCACCCGGGCTCGTTGCGCACGAACGTACCACCGCGTCCCGGCAACGTACCACTTGTCACTTGTCTTCAGTCAACACCTTCAGCCACCGCTAAGGGCAGAGCTTAGGGGCAGACAGAAAGTCAGCCCGATAATCCAGCTGCGGGTATTTGTGAAAGTTTTGAGCTGACGGCTGTGAGGCGCGGGCAGGTGGGCGAGCTGCGGCGGCGGTTATCGCAGCAGGTAGGGGCGGAGGGGGCGGTGGGGGGTGGGGGCTACCTGTTGCAGTGGGAGCTAGAGGTGGCGATCGTTGTGGAGAAGGTGGCCAGGAGCGCAGGGCCTGCTGCGTCGACGGTTGTGGAGATGGTGCTGCGAGGAGATGATGCGTTTGGTGACATACGCAGCAACGTGCGCTCCCCCTTTTACTCCTTTTGCCGGCCACGTCTTCCCCGCATCTCGAATGCAGCGCCTGCACCGTGCGTGTGTGTGAGAGAGAGATAGATAGATAAAGAGAGAGTGTTTGTGAGTATATGACGGTGTGGTTGTGTGTGTGTGGGCAGGGGTTGGGGACAGAGATACAAAATTAGTGTCTGCATGTGACTAGGAGAGTATGTGTGTGTGTGTGTGTGTGTGTGTGTGTGTGCGAGAGGGAAAGAAAGCGATTGTGTGTGTGTGTGTGTGTGTGTGTGTGTGTGTGTGTGTGTGTGTGTGTGTGTGTGTGTGTGTGTGTGTGTGTGTGTGTGTGTGTGTGCTCGTGAGACACTCACATTTTTACTTGAGAGATGACTGTTCGTGATGGCGTTTATGGTACTGCTGGCAGGCGGAGTGCGTCGATGTGTTTGCTAATGCTCTCTTGATTGGAGAGCGCACACGGCACGGTGACCTGCTGGGCACGGCCGTGTACAAGTGTGAGGCGAAGTTGGTGGGGGTGGACGATGGGAGCTTTCTGGGCAGCGCGCAGCGGCGCCGCTCGGGCCTCATTTCCGCTGTCAACCTCGCTTGGCTTCCGTTGCAGCAGGCGATGAGCTCAGCCCTGTCTGCACCGCCGTTGGTGCGCTACCCTCATCCATGTGGCATGTGCCTCACACGCTGGAATACTTAACCCCCGTGCTTAAGAGTAGCTGGTGTGGGATTCCAGGAGATCTCGGGCGAGTTTGCGGTTAACGAAGTAAGCCTCAAGTCCAGTGTCATCTCACAGCTGAGCAACGGCACACGAGTGACGGCAACGGAGTTGCCTACTGCTAAGCTTGAGGAGCTGTGGCGGGTGGTTAACGCCGCAGACGATGAGGGCGCACAGCTGTCGGTGGGCTCCCTTTCGCAATTTTACAAGTCGATGCTGTAAAGCAAAAGCTGATTGACTCCAGAATATGCAACAACATTCTGGAAAAACATATAAATATACGCAATTAGATGAAAATGATCACAAACACAGCGACATGGAGGGCTGCTGCTGAGGTGGGTGGGTATCTGGTTGGGCAGGCGTGGGAGATCACTGCGATTGTTGTGGCGACGGTGGTGGGGCTCTTCATCGCGGGCACAGTATTTAAGTTTGTGCACGAGCAGCGGCTCATCAAGAAACAGCGTTGCTACCTGCACGCGGAGTTCATGCAGGCATCTTCAAGGGGGCCAGAGGGACGCGGGCCTGTGAGGTCCGCCGTATCGGTGAATGGCTGGGTGGGGCAGCAGGGCGCCCCGGGGGTGGTGCGTGCCCAGTCAATCACCATTGCTGCCGCCCCTGATCTGTTTGAAATAGCACACAGAACGTCTGACTCGCACCTTCTCCACAGATGGGCGACTCGGCTGGTTCCGCCAATGGGTTTGGGACACCGATGCGGCGGTCAATGGTGCCTCGAAGGCGTTCGTTGATGGCATCTACCACGACTGGTAAACTCCACTTCCATAAACCCTCAACCCCCCCTCTCTCCCCCCCCCCCCTACCCCTACACACACACACTCAAAGTCGCTGGCGCAGGTTTATAGACCCATAGACCTACCCTTGTTCCGGGTATAAATCACCTTGCCACAAAACACATGTCACATTATATGTTGGTATCCTTGTTGTTCGATGTAAGCCACGCTCAGGAAAGCTGACGGTCAGTGTGTGAATTTTGACTGCAGCGCAAGGCCTCGACGACCCTTTGCCCTGCTATTCGTATGAGCAGCTGCGCGAGGCGTGTGTTGGTTTCTCTGAGGGCGCGCGTCTTGGGTCAGGTGGGTTCGGGACCGTTTACCGCGGCACCATCAATCACACGCCGGTGGCTGTAAAGGTGCTGAAGCAGGAAGGGCGACAAGGAGAGCGGGAGTTTTTGGCGGAAGTGGAGGTGCTGAGCAAGATATGCCACCCCAACATCGTCATGCTGCTGGGCTGCTGCCGAGAGCAACAGCAACAGTGCGTGGTATATGAGCACATGGAGAACGGCAGCCTGCAGGACCGGCTGGACATGTCTTCGGGAACGCCACCGCTGCCGTGGGCGGTGCGGCTTCGCATCGCGGTGGACATGACGCGCGCGCTATGCTTCCTGCATGGCCACCCTTCGCAGCAGATCATCCACCACGACCTGAAACCCAGCAACGTTCTGCTGGACGACCGATTCCTCGCCAAGCTGGGCGATGTGGGCCTCGCACGCATCCGGCCGCCGGCTTCATCCGCCAGGGAACAGGGCGAGGGGTCCAGTGAGATGGAAGATACCGAGCTGGTGGGGACTTGGGCTTACATGGACCCGGAGTACCAAGAGACGGGGCATTACAGTGCTGCCACGGATGTGTACGCGCTGGGGGTGAGCCTTATGCAGCTGCTTACCGCGCTGCCTGCCAACGGGCTGCCGTTAGTGGTGAGTAAGGCGATAGAGACGCAGCGGCTGAGCGCGCTGATGGACATCAGTGACCCTCGCGCGGGGCAGTGGCCGCTCGCCCTCTTGCGGCAGCTCTACACCCTCGCCATCCGCTGCACCGCGGAGCGCAGCGGGCGGATGGGGCTGGAGCAGGTGATGCAGGAGCTGCTAGAGATGTCGCCCAGGCCACTTGACAGTGCTAGCTGAGTTAGCGAACGCTGTCTCCCCCCATTGTACCCAGGGCAGACAGAAGAGGAAGGGAAGGGGGGGTTTGCGGAGGGGATCAGGGCCGTGCATTGTCGGTGAGAAAGAGTGAGCCCATCTGTAAGTATATGTGAAGTGCTATGGCAGCGGCTGATAAATGAGAGTAAGAAGGGGGTGTGTGCCTATTCCTTGATGCAATAGACGCACAGCCAATTGCATATTTTGTATGTAGCACGGAAGATTATGGACGAGGCAGTTTCAGATGCGGGACTGCGGATAACTCGTACATGCACCGGCGATGGAGAGCACGACTTCGCTTGTTGGCTTGCATAGATGCTGACATCTTAACTGTGGCAGTTTCGAGAAGCTATGTGGCAATGAGTAGCTGTTCGGTGGTGTTGGGGTGTGAGGGCAGGTGTGGTTGCCGCACAGTTGGAGACGACGTGAAGTTGAAGTAGATGGTATAGGTCTGAGTGAGGGCTTCGTTGAGGGGAAAAGCAGGTCGAAGGTGCGGGAGGCGCTGGTGGCGTGGAAGCGGAAGCGCTGCGGTGTCGCGTCCAGGCTGACCGTGAGTCACTCCGCCGCCGCGAAGGGGACCGCGTCCAAAACATTGTTGGCGCCGCTGGTGAGACCAGCCAGCAGCAGAGGGCCATAGATGATGGCTTCATTGTCGACGCCGCGCGTGGTTTCAGGCGGGCCCATCGTGCACTCCAACTTTGGCGCGGTCCGTTTGGGGGCCTAAACCTGCGAACTACGTTAGAGGTGTTTACAAATATGGGCGTCAAGTACTAACACAACATAGAATTCTTGCACGTCACCAAAACGGGAAGTTGGCGATTTCATAGTTTTCCATTTGAGTAGTAAGCTTTCCATTACAGTTGTTGGAATTACATTCTGTCCCATCATGGACAGTTAAACCCTATTTCCTCCGAATCCCTTGGTAGACCACCACCTCCCTTCCCGTGCATGCAGCTGCTCACACCACCGACAGCGCACCTCCTAGACGCCCCAACAGGCACGAGTGGCCTTGCCTGTCTATGGCGTTGCGCTTTGCATGTTTTGCGTCCTCGCTGGGTGCGTGACAAGAACACAAACACTTGTATGCTATTCGCACCACAAAATTTCGCTTCCTTGACAAATTTGGTGGCCATTACGGCATCACGTGAGGGGTAATTTAAGGCATGTCAATGGTAGCGAACTTTCAGGGAAGAGCGCATTTACGGGGCTCAACGATAGCGCTGCTCTCTGTACTTCACGACGACTCCCTGTCATGCACATATAGCCAAACTTCGAAAACCAAGCAAAATCTTTCGGTGCTTGGTTTCGAAAAATTCGGAATATGTCAAGCGATTGTCGTAATGCACTTTGACCCAATTAGCGAGGCAATGAAGACACGCCTATCGACACATGCTATTGCAACATGATAACAGTGAGGCGCAACTTCTGCTACAAAACGCGCCCTGTTCAAAAAGAAAATGCACGAGACACGACGATCAGCAACGTATAATTTGAAGTGATGAAGGTAACAAAAGTGCAGCGCCTGACTCCCCATGCCTTCACCAACTGCTGCCATAACTAGCTACTATCAATAAGTTTCCTGCCAAAATGGTATACGGCAAGTCGGCAACTGAAGTCGAGATCGGCCGCCGCTTTATCGTCTTCTAACTAAGACTACTCCCTACATACCAACACTTAATAACGTGTCACGTCGGGATCATGGCTGCTCTACCGCACTCACAGCCCCGCTCCATGTATCTCACTGGTTATCATGGCGCTTCCGCTGCGGCCGTGGAACGCGGCTGCCCCCAATGCTCATCGAGCTGCCCCACTCGGCGGAGGGGTTGAGTGACAACGCGGGAGACACCGGGCGCGAGTTCACGCGCGAGCCCTCAGCATCAGGCGCAGGCAGCATCGAGTGGAGTGCGGGAGCTTCGCTGACACCTGACGCTACCGGAACCGCCCCCATAGGCTGCCCCGGGACAGACGCCTCCGTCAAGGGCGGCTGGCCGGGGAGGCCCGCGGCTGGCACAACCAACGTCGGCTGCTGCTGCTGCTGCAGGTGGGGGTAGGCATGCTGGTGGTAAACGCCTGGCATACCAAAAGTGGGCGCTAACGGGGAAGGGTTGTTGTAGTTGTTGTAGTAGGCGGTGCTCGCGGGTCCCATCACAGTGGCCCATGGCGGAGGGGTGGGCAGGCCGGGGACGCCGTTGAATGGCCAATGATGAGGCGACATCTGCTGTCCCATCACCGGCAGTTGGCCGGGCATTGGGTGCGAGAGCATGGCGGACGGTGACGGGACACCGTAGCCATAGTTGGGACTCGCGCCTGACCACGTCGGTTGTTGTAGCTGCAGAGGTGGTGGCGAGGTTAAGTGCAGCGGAGGGAGCTGGTTGAGCGCATTTGGCATCAATGGCATGGGTGACCACGACAAAGGGACGGAGTGGCTGTGGGCGAGGGGAGCCGGGAAGACGGGCGCCTCAGTTGCGGTCGACTCGAGCGCTTCCACCATCCCATCCACAACCGCCCCCACAACCATCTCCACAACATCCGCTTCAACCGCCTCATCATACTCAACCTCCTCGTTCTCCTCCTTCCTCTTCTGCTTCGGCTCATTATCGTCTGTCTCGTCCCATGCTCCTCTAGCGGGAGGCACCACCGCCGCTTCTGCTGCCGCCACCAACATCTTATGCACGTGCGGCTCTAACGTCACCGCCTCAGCGCCGCCGCTGCCCGTGGGTGCCTCGCCGCCGTGCAGCCGGCTGCGCAGCTCCACCAGCTCATAGGCGCCGTCGATTGAGGGCTGCGACTCGAGGAGGACTTGTCCGGTAGAGGTGGTATGCTCGGGGTGGAGAGACGGAGCACCATCGTCATCGCCCTCCTCCTTGAGTGGCGAGCTAGCGTCGCCCTCGTCGGGGAATGGCAGAGCAAGCATAACGACCTCGACACCAGTGAGCGCGGAGACCTGCGCTAACATGCGGTCCAGCTCTCTCTGGATGGCGGCCTGTCGACGCAGCATCTCTTCTAGCTCCAGACTGGCGACCTCCAGCCGGCTAGCCGCCGACCGGCGAAGATGGGCCCAGTAGCGTGAGCGCACCATCGTCAGCTGTCGTGCGCTGCCGCGCACCGTCAGCACGTGCGCCATTTTAGCCATAAGGCTCTCCGCGACTGCCGCCGCGCGACCGTGCAGCTGAACCAGCGCCACACCGCTCCGCTTTGGGCTTCCTGCGCATACACAAATAGAGCAAACCGCCGAAGGTCAACACACAACATCTGAATCCCATGACAATCAGTTAACCGTTGTGCTGCAAGTACGAAGCGGCATACGCAACGTTCATAAGGAATGTTCGTTATCCTGGACACTTTCGTCTAAATTATATCGACGATGAAGATGTTTACTCCACATGCGCCAAGTCTACGGTTCATACTGGCTATAGCATGTCATCAAATAAGGTCCACATCTGGCTCTATGTCACAGTATCGAGATCTGCATCAAAATCACATGCATGTGGGTTACAGCAAGCGGGGCTGCATGCACGCAAGCGAGCGAGCGAGCGAGCGAGCGAGTGTGTGTGTGTGTGTGTGTGTGTGTGTGTGTGTGTGTGTGTATGTGTGTATGTGTGTGTGTATGTGTGTGTGTGTGTGTGTGTGCGCGCGCGCTCATGTTTATGGGCATACCTGGGGCCCCCATTTTTGCGGTGGCTGCCGACATGAGCGCCCCCTCCAGAGCTCCTTCCTCATACAGGCTCCCACCCAGCCACAGCCCTCTCACCATCAACTGCGCCAGCTGCGACCCTACATCGGGCGCAGCCGCCACTGAAGAGCGCAGCCGCATGCGACGGAGGGATCGGATGGCAGGCAGCCGATGTGTGCGTATGCGGGCAAGGATGGCACCCAGCTGGCGCAGTATGGAGGGTGCACCCTTGTGTTTATGCTGTGCCTCTGCGTACGAGGTCGCCAGGATGGCGAGCCCAAAGTTGAAGAGGATGCAGTACAGGAAGAAGTACATGACGAGATAGAAGGCCCAAATGAGGATAGAGTCCACAAGGCGGCGCTCCACGCCCAGTCCGTCCACCGCGGCCGGCAGGTCGCCCAAGTTCCCGGTGGACCAGAAGATGAAGAGGAAGCGGGCGGAAGAGGGAAGGGTGGAGAGATCCTCAAAAACGGTGCCCAGCACCAAATTACCCATCACCGCCAGCATACCCATCATGATTACCACCACCACCAGAAAGTTGGCAAGCTCCGGGGCAGCGTGTAGCAACGTGTCTGTAATCACCGCAAATCTCGGCTGGAAGCTATAGGACTGCACACCACAGGGGGGAGAGACGGCAAATTCGAAGATAGAGTCAACCACTTGTACACATCCACACATCGTAAAGGCACATGACATGACGTCGTCTATCACTCGAGCGCGAAGGGAAAGCAGTTGGCACCTGAAACATGCGGATCACGGCGGTGAGGATAGCGAGGCTGTGGAGGCCAGTGGAGGCTGTCAGTAGCGCCGTTCCCTGCTGCACCCCGGACAGGCAGGACAGGTAGTCATGTAGCCCCGTCTTGTTCGCCGGCAGAGCCCATCGCGGCACCTCTTCTCCATTTAGCAGCCCCATCACCTCACCAGCAGCGCCGTCGACCTTTTCGTCGTACTTGTTCAGCATGAAGAACCTGCGAAGCATAACAAACACAGTCAGGGCACGCCAATAACGTTGGTCCTCGCTAAAGGTG
This sequence comes from Tetraselmis chui, assembly GCA_026401115.1. Lineage (NCBI taxonomy): Eukaryota > Viridiplantae > Chlorophyta > Chlorodendrophyceae > Chlorodendrales > Chlorodendraceae > Tetraselmis > Tetraselmis chui. Next base: position 192,842 of record JAPMLY010000071.1, read on the forward strand.
CTGGGGAGCATTCCACTCACCTGGCCTGCGCTACTTGTGGGGAGTCGTAGATGGTGTAACGCGGAAGCGCCAAGATACGATCGGCGGCAGCGATGGCGTTGACATAAAACGCGACCGCGAGCAGCATCGCCATAGCTATTGCGGTGTCGAACACGTCGCCGCGGGTGAGATAAGTGTGCAGCAACGGGGAAGATCCGTCGAAGGCCGAGCGAGTCTGCACGAGAGCCACCTGCTGGAAGGTGGAGTGGGCCCTTTGGTGCGACGCAGTTGAAACCCCTTTCGACGGCTCAGCCCCGCGCAGGAGGGCGGCCTTCGGGTCAGAGTCGCTCGCGGCGGATGAGTAGTGCAGGCTCTGCATTTTGGCTAGCCCGTCGCTGAAGTGGGAAGTGGCCGATAGGGAGGTGTCTTCGCGGAGGCCAAGCAGCGCCTCGCGTATGCGCAGCGCGAGACGCACCACAGCGGCCAACCATGCGCCGCTGGTTCGGATGATAACCATGCCCACGAAGAAGGCCGTGAACACAATCATCAGGACGAGGCTGAAATGCGGCGGTCCCTGGAGCTTAGGGTACGCGGGGAATGCGCCTGCCGGCTTGACCACCACCTCAACGGTGCCGTGCCGAGTCCACTGGAAGGTGGCCTTAGATGAGCCAAACAGCGACAGACGTGCGTTGTATGTCAGCAGGTCGGCCTCGACGCTGGCGGTGCCGGTGTCAAGAAACGTTCCCTCCTCCACCGCCGTCCACAGCGTCGCGGCGCGGCCTGCGTCCACGTTGGTCTCCACCACCACCGGGAACCCGTCCGGTTGACCCTCCAGCCCCGTTTCAGGCCACCACATCAGCGGCGCACCCTTCGGTCCCACCTGTAACACACGCCATCGACACATTCGCCTCGCTCAGCTCTGGACCGCTTGCGAGTCCAGCAGTGGTGCGATTACCGCGACAAAACGGACTGAAGCACTTTCACAAAGTTAAAGCGAGAAGCAAAAGAGGGTCGGATGTGTGTTTGGAACGTATGGGGTGTGAAGTGAAGAATGGTGTGCAGGATCGTTCCACTCACACGCTACCCCTTACAATACTACATCACGCCACGCCGGAGCCTAGCGCCACCACTGTTTGAGAAAGTGAATATCGCACCTCCCTTCACCTACCCGTCGCGTAAATAACCCGACGTCCGATACAAGCGCGAGCTCAACCTGCGCCCCGACTCCAGACCACAGACCACCGCCAACTCGCAAGAACAGAAAATTCACACACCACGAAACGGAACTGCGATGCATGACTCTCTAACCATCGGCACGCCTATCACCAGGAGAAAACCTTCGAAACACGCAGTGAGAGCGGCGCGCACCTCGTCCGACCCCGTGCTCGTGTTGTAGAAGCGTTCCTCGTTGTTGGCGAGCGAGGGGATGTACAGAGTGTTGGTCGACTCGAAGACGGGGTCGGAGCCATACGGGTGCATCGGGTCTCGCAGCTCCGTGATCCAGGCCTGGACCTGCAAATCGCCGGCCACACCGCTCGCCTGGGCGGTGGCATCCAGAAACCTGAGCTCCGCGCACGCGGTGGTCAACGACCCAAAGCGACCCCCGCAAACGTCGGTTCCCTCGGCCGGCAGCCGCGCGTCGCGAGTCTGGTGCACACTCAAGCCGCCGAGAAGTAAGTTTCTGCCGGAGCCGGCGCCCACCCAGCGCGCCAAGTCGGCTCGGGCACCTTGCGCCATAGCATCGGGCTCGACTGGCTTGGAGCCCGACTCCACCGCGTACCCTTTCCACACCGACAGGTTCTCCTGTCGGTTTATCAGCATCGCCAGCAGCACATATTTTTCAAAGTGTGTATCGTATCTACCATATTTAAAGGTAGATGGGAAAATGTTGTTGAACAGGAATGACCTGCTGCACCGGGTGGCGAGCGGCAACGAATGTTACGGACACACAAAGACGACAGAAGCAGGCGCGTTCAGAAATTACGAGCAAAGGGCGCATCAACAGACGCAAAATGATGGACGCCAAACATTCGAATATTTCATTTCAATTAGTCCTACGGTAGTGAGCGTGTGGCAATGTTCGGGCAATGTGTACAGTGTTCGGTCGAAAAGCCAAACGCGATCGAGTTGATAAGCTACGGCAAGAAAAATTACTGTTGGATTGGGGGCACAAGCTTTAGCCCACCAATCCAACAGAGCATTGCAGGATGAGAGGGGGGGCATAACAGGAATTAATAACCAACTTGGCTCAAGACGCCGTAAAGTAATGTTGACATGAGTAAGATACCATAAAACACTGCGAAAATGAAACGGCAACTCGGCGAGTTGAGGTAGAAAGGACAATCATTACCTCATCTGTTTGCAGCAGGCGTCTCCGCCGTTGCGACATCGTAGCGTCGTCAGTTGTGGCTGAGACACCAGAGACGACCTCGAATTCGACTTTGTAAGTGCCGTTCACGTCGCCGTCGCTTAGCTGGCAAGCTGAGTCGTCGTCCATCGACGACAGCGCCTCGAGGAAGGCGTTAGTGGAGGCCAGTTGGGCGACGTAGCGGGCAACCTCCGCCTCGCCCTCCGCCACAGCAGTACGGGCAGCTTCCGTCGCGGCTGCGGCCTCAGCGGCTGCCGCTGCGGCGGAACTAAACTGATCCACGAGAGGCTCCAGCGAAGCGACCGCCTCGGCACTCGTCTCAGAGGCGAAAACCCACAGCGAGTTAAGCATTGACGTAATCGTTTCCGCACTGGCATCAGAATAGGGGTCGGAGCCGGCGATGGGGACGTCCGGGTCGGTCGTGTCCGAATTCTGGATTATCTCAGTCATGGTGTCCTCGAGGGCTGAGCCCGCGGCCTCGATTCGCGAGAGAACCGACAGGAGTGCGCCGCTAAGGGCGTCCACGCTCGGAGTGCGCACCTCCGCCTCCGCGACTGACGCTTCCGACGTCACGCTCAGCCCTGCGTCCGACAGCAGCTCCGACAGCAGCCCCGAGTCAATCCCGTCCTGCAGCGCACTCGCCAGTGTGGTGGCTGACGCTGCAATTTCGCCACCGACACCGGTCTCGAGCAGAGCGCGCCGCCGCGCCGCGTCGAGAGACGACTGCGCTGGGGTTAGGCGGGACCGCAGCGTGGCGATAAGGTTGACTTCCACCGTCCAGTCCACCCCAGCGGCTGCGTTTACACTCACCACCTCGAAGCTGTCCAGTCGGAAGCCCTGCAGCACGCCCGTCTGCCCGCCGCCTTCGCTCAGCAGCGCCTCCAGTGCAGAATCGAACAGAGGTGTGTACTGCTCGGTGCCGCCGGGAGACAACAGCTCGTTCGTCACGCCGGCACTGAGACTCTCCAGCGCCAGCCGGACACGAACCTCCGCCACCTCCACAATTGACACCGTCCGCTCTGCCACGGCGCCGTCGACGGAGTATCTGCGTGCGAATACGCAATAACCTGGGTTCAGAAACACGAAACAACCTACCCCCAAAAGTGTTGAGCTGCCGTAGCAGGAGAAAAGTAAAATTCGAGATGATATACACCGCAATGATAATCCAATCCACACTGCGAATTTGAGGATCAAACGCAATTGCATGACACCATTGTGCATTGCGATTACGATAACACAACTGCTGGACGCTTGCGATTGTAATGAACGTAGCCATTAACAAACTTTTGGAAACCACAAAGCACCGTCACAGAACAGCACGGTGTCGAAGGTCTACATGCAAACTTCGTCGCAAGACGATAAGAATTCACTACACGACTTTCAGACTCTCACACTGCCATGGTCCGCAGTGTCAAAACGAACGGATTAGGGTATAAGGGTTTAGGCTTTATAAGTCTCGCGATGTTTCCTATTTCTGTGTGTGCCTAACAAGTCATGAATTCCATCAGTGCTGAAGCATTGTTTCAGGACTATAACTGAAGTTCACACACAGCCTTAATAGTAATTCGTTTCAGTCCAGAAAAGCAGTTTATTCAACCCTAAAATATATAACCCCTCGCGCTGGCACGTGTTAATTGAAATACACTGTGTTAGTCGCATCGTTCATCCCATTGGATCCCCACTCTGAACGCACTTCTCCAATTCACGCCCCAAGGCCCATATTCTGTATCGTACTGAAACACCCGAAGTTGTGAATCTTGTTGCCTTCAACGAACAAGAATAGTAATGAACAACGGATGTGATGCTCACTCTCAGAAATTCAAAGCACAAACTAAAATACTCACACCCGTGTGAAAACGTTCAACTCGCAATTAAAAAATAAAGTCCGCAATACACATGAACTACCCCCAATTTATAAAAAACTCTAAATAACTATCAAACATTTCTATCGGAACAGCACTATTATAAATAAAAGCGAGTTCGCATCATTGGGTGACTGCATAAAGTCCTCTCGCGCACGGCGCACCTGTACGTGTAAAGGCCAGGCAGGCAGAAAGGCGGCCCGCTGACCACAATGCCGACGGAGCATGAGGCCTCTTCTTCGTCGCCTATTTGGGCAACTCGAATGTCGGCACTGACGTCCCCACCCGCAGAGTCCGTCGCAGTCGCACCACACAAAGGCAGGAAACTGTCGCTGCTACCATTAATATCGTTGTCAGCGGCGGCGGCGGACGACGCACAGGGCGCGAGAGACCCGGAGAGATCGGTTCCGTACGCGACTTCCAGATCTAAAGGGCCGAAAAGGGTGAGGATGGAAGGACCATCGGCCGGAAGCGGAGCCAGAGCGTCGCGGATGTCGCACGGAAGTGCGGAGCAGGTTCCGTCCGAAGGGCACAGGACCTCGTCATCGGCAGAGCAGGGCGGCTCGATGATGATCGTGCGATTCACTGACAGTAATTTTCCGCTCGGGGCGTCCGCTAAAACAAACTGGAGGGTGAACTCGGTACCCGTTGGGGCTGAGGTGTCGATGCCCGAGCCATTCAGCTTCCGGGCGGCCCACTCGAGGCCGGCGCAGGTCTGGGTCAGGCACAGCGAGGCGGGGACGTCACCCGGGAGCACTATGACCGCACCGCTGGCGTCCGCCCCGCCTGGCGCTGCGCCGAGTGCGCCGCCCTCGCACGGCTCGTCGGCGGTCGAGAGAGCGGCCGGTCTGCAGGCGGCGTAAACCTGCCCCTGCTTCACCTTCACTACGGCTGCCCCCACCAGCGACAGCGCCATCCCAGGCTCCACCGACTCCTGCTCCTCCTCTTCTTCCTCCTTTAGGGGACCAACGAATTGCCATTCAGTTAAGCTCGATACTCAATCAAAGGCCAATGTCACTCGAGCTTCGCTAAACTACTCACATCCCATCACATACATTTATTCACATGAACGCTCTTATCGACATTACGGCAAAAATCCATATATCCATTATGAAACTGCCGTCTGCGAATTGCCTATGAAACCATAATAATTGCAATTGACAGGCGCACAGATAGGGCTTTAGGGTTCATTGATTGTCTACGAAATGCTTTTCGGGCCGGCCTCATTCAAACGCTAGTCATATGCATGCGACTATCACAGGAATCGGGGATTCTGGGAAAGCGCAGCTCATACAAACATATCAATCCCAACTGCGTAAAGAATACAAAATGCACATCTCCTACGCGAATGAGAAAACGAGGGACGGAAAGCAATTAAGGACGTTGAAAGGACGTTGGTGTGTCATCGACGAGGAGCGGCGGGTGAGGTACCAAATCCGCAAAGGGGGACTCGATGTCGAGCAGCTCCGTTAAGCAGACGCCGTCCACGGAGCATACCTCCGCAGCGGAGCACAGTCGCTCGCCGGGATCACAGGATGGTGGTACGGCGAGTGTCCGTATGGCGGTGACGAGCTGCCCCGCCGAGTCAGTCACGGAGAAGGTGAGCCGCCAAACGCCGGGAAAGGTCGTGTCGAGCCCGCAGCCGCTCAGCCCGACCTCCGAGAAGAGGTACCCACCGGCGGCAGCAGACTGTGTCGCCGTCGAGCCAACCCGTTCACAACGAACCTTGACAGTGTCGGTAAGCGCGCCATCCTCGGTGTCGTTGGCGCGAACCCCGCGCTCGCAAATAACGGCGGCGGGCGCGTCAGCTGCGCAGGCCTGAATAGATAGGCGCAGCAACAGGGTTTAATAACTGCCACTACCCAGCTTGGTTACTACCGATCAGTGCGCGTTTTCTTCCGAGCGGTAACTTTCGCAAGCTGAATCCAACGCGCTTCATGAATTCCTTAGAAACTCAACAATTTTCAAGAAAATTGTGTCGTTATCATAATTGATATCACAGTACTACGGGCTGTCGGAATATGAAAAGAAATACCAACATTTGTTTTAGCTTCAATTAAGGCCGCGCTACGAGTTAGGTCCACAGCTGTTTGCATTGCAGCACGCGCCTCGAAATTGCTAAAGAGCGCCTCGAGCGGTTTAAGCTAGGTTCGGGATTGAGCGGTTTGAAGAGCACGAAGGGACTGTGTAGGCGAGTTCGAAAAATACAGACATTACAATATACGGGTAAATAGAGTGATGAAATTACATATGATCGAAAATCATATATATTCTCACATACTTTTCATATATGAATTTTCATATATTTTTCATGAAAATTACATCTGAAAAATTCAAACAGAGTGAATCATACCTAAGAACAAGTGCTGCTTAAATGTGCAATCGAATTGAATGTAGCATTCACTATGATAATTCGGATGTATTTAATTAAGCAAATTTCGGACGACTGATTGCGTTTTCGTGACGAGTCCGGAGACGCTCCTGCTCACGCCCGCTGCAGCGAAGTGCACTCACCTGATAAGGCGTCCCTTGCGGGATGGTCAGGTTGGCGGGGCCCAGCAGGGTGAGGGTGGGCGGAACGTCCGGCGTGATACGCGCCACAATCATGGCCAGCCCCAGCGCGGCCTGCCCCGGCACCGGCTCCAGCGGCGCCCCGTTCAAGAGAAAGGCGGGGTTGAGGCCGCACACGCTGAGCGTGCCGCAGCGGTTCTTAGCGGCGGCCCCCGTCACGTTCACCTCCGCGTCCTCCGGCGGACACACCACCGAGCCGGGCAGGCACTGGATGTGCACCTGCAAGGAGGCGGGCGGTGTTGCATAATAATATGTTGGGACCACAAAATAGGGACGGCGTACATATGATAGTGTCCAAGAAAATCGGACATCAATTAAAAACTATATACCGCCTAAAACGAGGCCTTTTGGGAGCGGGAGCATCGGCACGGCCATAGAGCAACGCACGGATGCTCGTGTCTTCCAGGCAGTGAAGAAGCACGCGCCAATTAAACAGTGTTAAGAGCTGCTGGAGGACGGAAATAAATGTAATAGCGCGCGAGTGATCTTATAGTTCCTTGTTTAGATAGAAAGTTATAGTAGTAGAATAAATATATAGATAGAAAGTTATAGAAATATAGAAGGACGGAGTAATAGACATAGGAACTGCTTAAGTTCGCAAGCTATCCAGTAGCCCACCTCTTATCCGGCGTCCGTAAACAGGAACAGCAGCTAGCCTGAAAAATGTAGACACTAATTCCTTAATGTAGACACTAATTTGATTTGACGCAAGCTGTATCACCATTTGAGTTATGATGCACCTACGTCTAATCATTAATCGTAACGTTCACAATAACAGAATTGCAAATTCCAACAGCTATCGTCGAATAGATCTATGCCTTCATTTCTGTATTTCCGAAGTAAATAGGCGCAGCTTCACAGAGTTTCGACCCCTTTGCACTTATCTAGACGGCGCCAAGAATACTCACCTGACGGAAGGCCGTCGCCGTGTTGCCGCGAGTATCAGAGACCGAGTATCGGATCCACAGCGGCTCGGTGACGGCAGTAGGCGACTCCGTGTCCACGTAGCCCTCAACCAGGACAGCGTTGGAAAGGTCGCCGTCGATTGCGTCGATGGCCTCGAACCCCGGCTCCTCCCAGTCTTCGCCCACCACCACCCAGTGAACCATCACACCAGCTCCATTCGCGGTCACTCCCGCTTCGCCGTCCCCGAAGAGAGTAAGCTTCGGCGGGTCCGTGTCGATGACGGCGTCTTTGCGGGGGAGCACTACCGCGGGTGGGAGTGCCTCGGCCTCTTCCAGCGGCGTGGTCGGCCAGTCCCAGCACTGCACGAGACCGCCATCCTCGGACACCTGTGGCGCACATGACACACAAACATTTATAACGACACTCGACAGCTACCCTAAGCAACTCTTATACATACTGAATACGTCACAAGACAGAGCAAAATCACGCGGCTGTGAAAGATGTATTTCCCGTCTGTCGAAACGATCATAGAAAAAATAAATTGGCGCTGGAACAATATCATGTTACATTAGACAAACATAAAGACCGATAAGAACGGAAACTATATATTTAAATAGGGCAATCCGCCTATATGTTATATGTGTAAATAGTACTGCACAAAGTACCCAACTTTAGAGTTTAATTTACAGTTTCATTGTAACACAATAGAGCAAGAATTGAGTTGCAGTGGCAGCGCATGATCGAGAAAATGTGTCCAGACTCAACAAAATAAAATACATTCATATGATCTACCGAAATTACCATACCAAACCTAAAGCAAGTCGCGACGACGAAAACACGGCAGAACAGTGCGATATGAGTGCAACGTTCGAGCGAGGGACTGGGTAGGGCGTGAGGTCACCTCGCAGACAGGGCAAACCCCCGCGACGCTGCAAACATTAGAGTAGGGGCACAGCTGCGACTCCTCTCCGCACGGGTCTATCACGGAGACGCGCCGTGTGACGTCCGACGCGACATTGCCGGCGGAGTCGGTGCAGGAGTAGGTGATGGTAACGGGCGAGGCGGCGGCGGATGACGTATCCACCGCCCCGAGACCCTTGACAACCAACACAGGTGCCGGATCCAACTCGTCCACACAGCGTGCGCCTGAGAAGATTAAGCGTCACACATCATCAGCGGCGAAACACAAACAGGCGAACGATTCGAGTAACAAGAAACCGCACAGCAAGAGTGCTAATTTTCATTGTGACTGGTACTAAATGTATCGCTACGAACCCAATAAACCCGCACGCCGGCAAGAACAAGGACATACAAAATTGGTATAATGTCAAGCAAACGCTGCTTAACGTAACCACCAAGTCGAAAGCTCGCAACACATGAGAGGTAGCTTAGCTCGTCGTGCGAGGGCACAGCGCGAATCATTCATTTAAGATGAACAGCAAAATAATACGATAAAGGGAATGAATAATGTAACTTATACAGGTCGTTTGTGTGTCAGGGCGCAGTATGTTTATGTCGCTCACCTGCGTCCACGTAAGGCTCCAGCGCGGGGACAGACACATGTACGAGGCCTTCCAAGTAGATAATGGGTGGAGTGGTATCCGTGGGACGCTCTTGCGCTGTCGCAGGCGATGGCGTCTCGAGCACAAGAGGAGCGACTGTGGGCGTTGGCGCAGGGATCTCAGGCACATCGGAAACGTCCGACGGCGGGACGGTAAGCACTGGGGCGGCGGTGGTGGCTGCATTTGGCGTTGGTGATGGTGACGGTGTCGTAGCGGGGTTAGAGGGTGTCGGGGGAGATGTTAGCGGTGGCGTAGTAGTTGTGGGAGGAGCAGCCGGCGAAGTCGGCGAATCTGGGGGCGGGGGTGTCTCGGGGGTAGCGGGAGTGGAGGACGAGGGTGTTGGGGAGGCTGTGGACGGAGGAGGCGATGTGGGTGCCGGCGGGGTTATCGTTGAGGGCGGGGCATTGGTCGAGACGGGAGCAGCGTCAGTCGTGGAAGGGCGTGTCGTCAGCATGGGAGAAACGGCGGGTGGTGTGGTTGTAGCCGGCTCGACGACGGGGGGGCTAAAGTCCAGCCGCTCAAAGAGGTCGTACACTCCGCCATCGGAAAGGAGCACGAAGGAGATGCTGGCCTTGAGGAAGCAAACAGAGTCGGGGGAGTCCTGCGCCTCGTTTCGCCGCACGAAACCGAGGCAGGTGGGGTCGGCGCTGCACGCGGCCGCGCACTCTGCCAGAGTACCCGTCACCAGAAAACCGACATCTATGTTGTTCGCGATTACGGTCTCGCCGGGGCGGTGGAGGTAGCCGTCTAGCTGAACCGGCGGGGTAGGCGTCGTGGTGGGGGTGGGGTCAGTGGTGGTGGGCGGAGGGTCGAGTGTGGGTGTCGCGATCGGCAGCTGTGTCGTCGTCGATATCAGAACGGGGGAAGTCACGGTGGGGGTGGGGTTGGGTGTTTGGAAGGGTGTCGTGATATCAATGACGGCAGTCGTCGTCGGGGTTGGAGGAGCAGGTGGGGGCGAGGGTGGAGGGGGCGATGGTGTCACGGTGCTGAGCCATGCCTGCGCATCCAAGCCCGCGAGGATGTTGTGGTACATACGGACGTACAGATTACCCGCCGCACGCACCTCCGCCGAAACGTCCAGCCCCGTAAAGCAAGTGGCCATGTAGGTGGTGCCGTTCCCGCTGGGCCTAGTGCAGTCTGCCGTCACAATGTCGGGCAGCCGCTCCTCGTTCAGAGTGATGTACATTATGCCATCCTCTCGAAAGGAAAGCCCACTCTTTCCAGCCATCCACCCAATCTGCAGCAGCAGCAAAGACAGGCCTCGTCATCATCGAGAGAAATACGCATATACATGACTGCCTGTCTGCAACTCAGTCCAGTCCATCCAGCTCGATTCGTTCATTAAAGCCTCCCAACCAGCCTCTCTATCTTCGATATATGAACAGCACACGCAGTCGGCGAAAGAAACGTGACACGTGGCCACACTGCCGTCGGATGCAAACTTGTCATCTTTACTCACAAAGCAACTTGACAAATGCAAATCGGACTCCTCTGGGTAAATATCTCTCAGTCATCCAAGCGGGATGGGGCGGTGCTAAGCCCTAAACGGGGGCCACACCTCCAAGTAATAGCTATTCTCCGGCGGCAGCGACAGGAACTCCACGAGGCAGGGCGGGTTAAAGCGCGGGTCGCCGCTGCTGCAACTGCGCGACCGCTCCCATAAGCCGATGGGAGCCATTGGGGGTGGCGGGGGAGGAGGTGAGGGAGGGGAGGGCGAGGGTAGGGGGGCGGGTGGCGGATAGGAGGTGGGGGGCGAAGAGGAGGTGAGGGTCTGCGATGGAGAAGGGACGAGCGTTGTTGGTGAGGGTGTTGTCGGAGAGGGGAGCGTCGGCGTGGTGGTCACGGGGGAGGGGACGGTGCTCGGCGCGGGCGTCTGGCTGGGCACGGTGTAAGCGTCACCTTGCAAAGCATACGGCAGTGGCGTGGCGTACACCTCCACCTCGCACAGCGCGAGCGTGCCGCGACCGGAGATCTGGATGCTCAGGTATCGGCCGGTCACGGGGGTGTCGCACGCGATGAGGTATGACGCGTCCTGCATTGCGCCCGGCAGTGTGCGGCAAGTGGCTGTGGCCACTGTGGATGGAGGGTTGACACCGGAGGGCGCGTCGTCGCTGACCGTGATGATTAGGTCCGCGAGGCGCTCTGCGGCAGATGATCACACAATGTGAATGGGCCGTTCAAACTGGGCTACGAAGAAGCATTGCATAAGAAGTTGACACGGGTGGTGAGCGGGAAGTTAGGGAGCTCACCTGAACAGCAATCCTGGCGGTTCGTGATCCGCAGGTAGCCGACAGAGTAGCTGTCCCCAAGGTCCACGCTCCACCAGGGGCTGTCGACATCCTCAGAAGTGTGCGAGCAGCTGTTGAGGCTCAAATCCTGTCAACGGGTTGTGATGCAGCGTAGGATTTAATTTAGGGTTTGTGGATAACCCAAGTGGACAACAGTGGACAACCCAAAACCTTTCGCATTCTTTTGGGACCAGCACTCAACTAGGAGTCGCTTTCATCGTCAACTAGGAGATAGTCGGTCCTGGGTGGCTGAGAACTCGAACAGTTGGTTTCTCGCTTTCTGCGACATGTGTGTGTGTGTGTGTGTGTGTGTGTGTGTGTGTGTGTTACTATAGATATGCGTATATGTGCGTCGAACATGTGGATGTAAGATTTTTTATCATTCATGCATGAAAAAATATATACATATCAGTTGTCGGGACGGAGTGAGACCCACCGTTGCTACGTCTCCATCCACAGCGTGGCTTGCCACGCCACCGAAGGCGGTATCGGACTGCTGTGCTGCCTTTCCCAGCGCAACGTTGCCGGGGTCAAGGTAGCCTGAGTCCGTCCCGCTGTTGCCAACCCGGCCAGCCTGGAACGCGTTCTTCAGCCAGCAATGCTGCGACGAGCGTACCCAGACCCAGGATACACAGCCCTGCGCTGCGGCGCAGGAGTTGCAGCAGAGTTGCGCGCTGGGCTGCAGATTCTGCGTCCCATCGTTGATGTCATTGCCAAAGTAGTCAATATCCGCCTCGAACGCGCAAACGGCGGGCGGGTTGGTGGAGAGTGGGGGGGTAGTAATGGGGGCGAGAGTTGGACTAGCGGCGGGGGTGGAGGGGGTAGTTGGGGCAGGGGTTGCCGCGGTGGTGGTAGGTGTAGTTGGGGCAGGGGTTGGACTTGGGGTGGGAGCTAGGGTAAGGGCAGGGGTTGGACTGGGCGTGGGAGCTAGGGTAAGGGCAGGGGTTGGACTTGGGGTGTGAGCTAGGGTTGGGGCAGGGGTTGGACTTGGGGTGGGAGCTGGGGTAAGGGCAGGGGTTGGACTGGGCGTGGGAGCTAGGGTAAGGGCAGGGGTTGGACTGGGGGTGGGAGCTAGGGTTGGGGCAGGGGTTGGACTGGGGGTGGGAGCTAGGGTTGGCGCAGGGGTTGGACTGGGGGTGGGATCTAGGGTTGGGGCAGGGGTTGGACTGGGGATGGGTGCTAGAGTCGGGGCAGGGGTTGGGCTGGCGGGGGGCTGAGTGGGGGCGACAGGGCAGCTGGGGAAGTTGGTGAGCCAGTTGTTGGTATTGGCGGCCATGTTGGTTGGATCCGTGGACTGCGCGCCATCCAGCAGCCCGACCGCTACGGGGTTGGCGCTGACGTAGACTTTCGACCAGCTGAGCTCTACTTCGCCGGTGGCGAAGGTGAGCACCACCTGAAAGGTGTTCCCGGTGTCGTAGGTAGCCCCCGGCACGCGCGTGGGCACGTCCTCAAAGGTGATGACGAGCTGCACGCTGTCCAGGCTGTACGATACCGTTCCTGGATCCACTGACGTGCTCCCAGGGTCGAGATCACTCCACAGCGCAACCACAGCCTTGTTCATATTCATCGAGTAGACGAGGGGCGCGGCGTAGGCGGCAGTGCTGGGTGGGCCGTCAAAGGTGAGGTACCCATTGGCACTCAGGTACACCTTGTCGTAGCTCACCCCGAAATAGTTGAAACGGTTCGCACCCAGCACCACCTCCGTGAACGCATCATCCGACATGGTGACCACGGTACCGGGTGAGGGGTTAATGGGGGTGGGGGCGGAGGGGACGCAGCCACTGAAGCTGTACTCTGTAACAGTAACTCCACCAACGACGCTCTGAGTGGAGGCAGGCTGAAACTTTATGCCTGTGAGAGTACCCGCACTGCTGGGCAGAACGTCGATGGTGGAGGGCAGCGCCACCTGGACCAACGTGAAGCCTGTGCGGGACGACAGAAGGCGGAATGGCCATGTGATCAGCTGCCCCCCCCCTCCTCCCTTACATAAGTGATATTTCAAAGTGTGGTTGGTGGAGCAGATTTTCATGAGACAGAGAGAGTGTGTGTGTGTGTGTGTGTGTTTGCGTGTGTCATGTGTGTTTTGTGCGTGTGTGTATATATATGTTTGTGTGTGTATGTATGCGCGCGTGTGTTTGCTTATGTGTTTGTGTGTGTGTCAGGAGTGTTTGGTGTGTGTGAATATATCGGTTTGTGTGTATATATTTGTTTGTGTGCGTGTATATATTTCGTTTGTATACATATATCTGTTTGTGTGCGAGTGTGTATGTTTGTGTGTGTGTCATGTGTGTTTTTTGCGTGTGTAAATATATATAATTGTGTGCGTATGTCTGCCTGCGTGTTCGTCAGGTATGTTTTGTGCGTGTGTGAATATATCGGTGTGTGTGCGTGTGTGTATGTCTATGTGCGCGTTTATGTGTGTGCGTATGTGTGTTTGAGTGCGTGTGCGTGCGTATGTGTATATAGATATAACTGTTTGTATGTGTGCGTGTGTGTGTGTGTGTCTTGAAAGCAGGCACCGTACATTCAAACCCTGGCACCCGCAGCAGCAGGTTCAGCGCCAACAAGACCAGCAGGGGCCACAACGACGGCCGCCGCCTGCCCCTCTCTTCCCACACGGCCACCATGGCAGAGCTGACGTATTGCGTGCGGGTCACATACGGGCTGCAGGGAAAGGGAGGGGAAGGGAAGCACAGAGAATAAGCTACGCAACCACCTGCTACCAAAGCTCTCGCGCCACTCTCCTGCCTCACAGGATTCCCTCCGCTCTCTCACCACGCGCCACCTTCCACCTAGTTCCCCCCCCGCCTGCACGCTCCTTTCGACTACTATCTCTCCCTACACGCCTTGTTTGTCCAGTGCCTCCCCATTCACGCCTTTTCCGCCTATTTCCTTTCCCTGCACGCCCTTTCCAACCATCTCCTCACTTTACAGGCCCCTTTCAAGTACCATCTCCCTCTCCACGCCCCTCCTACGCAGTGCCTTCCCTGAACACCCGTTTCACCCGTGTCTTTTCCCTGCAAGCCCTTTCCAACCAGTTCCTCCCTTTGCACCTCCCTTCCCTCCCTACGCATCTTTTCCACTTAATATCTTCCTCTGATTCCCCTTTCCACTTATTCTCTCCCCCTGCACGCCATTCCCCCCCTTCCCCCCTGCACGCCCCTTCCACCCAGTGCCTCGCAGCGCCTCACTCCCCTGAGAACACTGTAACAAAGGGAAGGCCGGTCAACTCTGTCCCGCGGCCAGCAGTCCACCACAGCTACCAGCGGCCACGTATTCTCATACACACAGACCACCTGCCTAAAAGGTTAGGGTATACCAGGAAGGAGAGGAGAAGCGCCAGGGGTGCTGGGTGCAGCACGTGGGGAGAGGCCCTTGGCTGCCCCGCTGCTCTTTTCTTTGCTCCCCCCCGTGCCACGTATCACCTCTACCTCCCGTATCACCCGACAGCTGTCAATGGGTGGCGTGCTGGTCTCTCCAGAGACAGCTACAGAGAAAAGCATGGCTATGTGTATCACCTGATAAGGGGCTTCGTTGTCATACGCCGCGCACGTGGGGGCGTTAGTCCCGAGTCGTGGCCGGGTTGAGCCGAGGCGAGTAGCCGAGCTGAAGGTTGCGTGTCTGTAGTGTACCCCCTTTGAAAGCGCCCGTACGGGAGCCCCTTGCTGCCTTCTCGCCGCCGCGTCGCTACGTTCCAAACTTACCAGAGTTGAATATTGAGTATCGTCCACTTGATGGTTGATTGCTTATATATCCAGCTCGCAAGCCCTGCACTAAGCTGCCTACGTTCGCAGGACTGTTGGATTGACGTTGCGCGGCTCGCCAGGGTGGTGTGTGTTCATGGCGCTGCGTTCCGTGGGCATCAGTAGCGATACTCTCCGTATTTGGGAATACTCTCCGTTTAATATAAGCAGTTTACCCCTGTCATTCGCGCTAATTCATTGCCATTGGTATCGCGGGCATTCATAATTAAATTATACAGGGAAAATAAATATTTCAGACGTAACAGTACGGCACTTCGTGTAGTATGTGCATTACGGTTCTGGGACGCGGTGTTACAGGGGTATTATTTATACATCTACATTTGCAGTACATTAGTCCTGAATGGTGCCTTTATTTGTTTCCCCTCCCTTTTTTCCCTTTCCGTGCTCATGTTGCTCTTCTTGTAATCAAGCGCCATGTAGAGACGAGGATCTACCTGTTCTCTAGACTTCTAGAAATTCACAATTCACAATCTGCTAAAATCTGAAACGTGAAGCAAGTTGGATATAACCGTATGTTTCACTGTCCGTCCGTTGGTGTATTCACGTCGGTCTCTTGCTTTCTTTCTTCGGCCCGTATTTCCGTCTGTCTTTCTGTCTATCATATATAAAATTAGAAGAAAAACCAGTGAAAGCCACCAAACAGAAAGGCGCAAGGAGGAAAAAGCCCCACATGCCTAGTCCCGAGGGACAAGAAGGCATGCCACAACATCAACATTGCCGTCATGCAAAGCGCCGCGAAGACATGAACCCAAAGTACCATGAAGAGCACCTGCAAGACGTTGCATTAACGTTATCGCCGCACATCCCCCAAAAAACGTCGAAAGGGAACATAAGTAGATCGACGAACGAAACGTTGCATGCGGACATAACTGTCAAACCGCAATGAACGAGAGTTTGCAACGCTCATGCCACGGAAGCGACGAATGGCCACCAAAATAGCAAGTCGATAAACCAACCCAGCCGCCACATGCGCCAACCGGCCCCCATCCCCTATAGCGAAGGGGTAGTAGTCATGGACCGAGTGAACCGAAGTCGTGCCAAGCAAAGCGGAAGTGCATAGGTCCGCATCGAGTTTGCTCTGCTGAGCTCCCAATGCAAGAGTGCCCGGCAATGGGAGACGAGCACCTATATGAGGAACATTGGTGTTTGTGCGAGCACTTGTGACCGTCACAACAACAATAAGATGGCGGTGTGGAGCCTTGAAGTCTAACCATTCCACGTCCCCATGTCGATCTCGAGAAGCTCCCGACCGGATACGGCGGACCTCCAACCGCAAGTCCCGCCCCTTAGTAGCTCCCGCTTAAAAGCGCATCCTACCGTCACTAAAGACAGTAATAAGTTTCAAAGTACTACTAAAGTACTATTGAACCGCAAAACGGGGATGGGTCGGTAGCTCGAATGAGCAACGCCGACCGTCTTCGCTCAAGGCTTGGCCTCCCAATGAGCGACAGACTGATGGACATAGGGCCCGTTGAACAGCATGCACCGTCCACCTCTTCCCAACCGAGCTTTGCTCTCCCAGGTCAGTGGATCCGTAGCGACACCATACGGTACACGCAGCAAGGCGCAGCTTTCAGAGTTTTTAAAGTCGCCCCCCCCGACAGCTCTCGCGCCACCCACTTTGAAATCCAAACGTGTACTCGCCTCACTACTATGAACAGAAAACAACAACCATCGATTACAAACCCCCCCCCCCTCCTCACGGGCGGCGCGCCACCCCGCGCCCCGCCGAGCGTCCGGACGTTCACGCCCGCCATCAACAACCACCAAACCCAGGCCCCATCAACAACCACCAAAGCAAGGCGTGGTCGTGTGTCGCCAACACACGCAACCCACTACGACTCCAACTCGAAACCATACTACCAACCATCCTATCTCCACACCATACTAAGAATCCCACGCGAACTTGGGCACTGTTTTGGACCCCTCCCCTAGTCGAAGACTTCAGACTCCTTTGGTTTTCGCGGCCCCCCGGTCAACTACTGGCCTAGGGCCGGCCGACGACCTCTCGACCCGTATGATCGACTCATACCTCCTCACATACCAGTTTTCCACCTCCCCCCCCATCTCGCCCGCTTTTGGATGCATGGTGTCTTCCTACCGGACTTGACTCTCTCCTCGGAATCGGTGCTCTCGGCTTGCTCGGTAGCCCGTCGCTGGTTGCTCGAAAGCCTCAACCAGATCGACGACCTCCCCGCTCGCGTTGAAAATTTAATCGGCCGCGAACTCGTCCACCAATCGCGTTGGACAGCGAGCGCCGCTCGCACACACCACCCGACTGCACCATCGTCCTACGAGTACACCCCCCTACTAGTCGACCTCGAATCGGGCTTCCATGAAGTTCGCCTTGACATCCCCACCTCCCTTGTAGCGGAAGGCCTCCTGTGCCAGCTCGCTTCACAACAGCGTGAACTCCGATCGGCCGGTCCAGCGCCACCCATCGCCGCGTCCTCTCCTCCCATGTTGGCTAAACTAAGTCAGCAAAAAATCTAGTTCCTCCGAGCTGCCTCGGTCCCCGCAGTCTCACGCCGCCACATCAGAATCCGCTCCCCCCTCTTCACTAATCTCTCCGGCCCATAAACCGTCGCCCTTGTACAAGACTTACTCGCCTCCCGTCTCACGGTCGAGCTCGTCCCCGCCGGAACCGCCCCCACGACTCCTCCCCCTTGCCAGGTAGAGGACCTACCCGAGTCGACCCAAATCCTCCTCCAATTTGCGGACGCACTCCAGCCTGTAGACGCTCCCACCCCGATCGAGGGTGACCCCTCCTCCCTCCGGGTGTATATCCTCCACTTGCCCAATAACCCAATCCATTCACAATCATGCCCATTTTCACTAATTTGTTTTCCCACTTCACTTCACGAACCGGTACTCCCCAACCCCCATCTTCACACCATCACCATCACACCCCCCCAGTCACTGGACACGTCCCAAGCACCTCATGAGCGGCCACCTCCCTCACTACGGTCCTCATCCAGTCCCGCCAAACCCTCTCCCTCCCCTGCATCAACGCTAACGGCGTTATTCCATCCACGCACTAGTTATACACCCTACTCCACCAAACCGCAAATGAATTCACAACACATCACGCCCCCTCAACCTCCCCCCCCCACACCCCCCTCGTCCTCACTCACCACACATCCCTCCAGAAATTTCCAAATGGCTCATATTACCGCTCCCACCCCTCCCCCTCTCCCACCATTGCCACCAGCATCCAAATTTCTCTCACCACGGAAATGTACTGCATTATCATCTCCACCAACGGCACCGCCACAATCCCCCTCCAACACACATTCATTCACAGAGGCGCACACACCCAATCCTCTTGCACCCTCACCATCAACCCCCACTACCACTCCACCTTTGGTAGGGCCCGTCTTTGGGACCCAGTTTTCACCACCACCCCCTCCCCACATCCACTCAATCTCACCAAACACAACATTCTATACCGCAAACCCCCCGCCCTCCTCCTCCAATGGGCCCGCCACCTCCAAGACTGCAACGTCTCCAACCATTGGCACCTCGAGACCTCCGACTTTTCGATGCTAGACGCCGACGACGACACCTCCCTCGACCTCAACTCCCTCCCCGACATTCAGCTCTCTTCCATCCCTCCCCATCCAGTCCCCACCCAATCAAACGCCTTCCACCCCTCCAAAAAGCACCGCTCCACCCCCCTTCCACCCCCCCCCCCCCGCCAACCCCTCCGCCACCTCCGTTGGCCCCTCCTCCACACCCCATCTCGACACCACCCCCACCACCCCACTCCCCACCATCACCGAAGACTCCACCGACCCAATGGACTCCTCCTCCTCACCTCTCACACACCACGACCCCAACCCATCCCAAAACCTCTCAACCCCCTCCAATGCCTTCCTCCCCCCCCCCCCCCCACCCGCTCCCTCCCTCTTCCCCCCGACCCTCCCACCCACCCCCCCCCGCACATCCCCACCTCCTCCCCACTTGACCACATGGATTCCTCCCCCACCACCCGGCCTCCCACCGACCCCTCACTCAAACCCGCACCCCCGGCCGGCATCATTAAGCACACACGCCTCTCCCACAAGAAAACCTCCCCTTTCCCCCCGCCTCCCACCGGCCCCCCCGCCCCTCTAACACCCGTCCTCCCGCCCACTCTCCCCCCTCCCTACCCCCTCACACTCCCCCCCCCTTATCTTCTCCCCTTGACTCCCCCCTTCCCTCCACCCCACCCTCATCCCCCTCCCCTCTGCCTCCTAGAACGACTATGACTACGCACCCGAAGAACTCGAGGACCTGCTGGAGGACGACCTAGGAGAGACCCGCACCCCCTCTTCAATCCCGCCCCCATCCGGCGGCCCCGTCAGCCCCCACAGGTCACCCCCGGCCGACATGGCCGAACTTTATCCCTGACTCTCCTCATGACGGGCCTCACGGCCCAAAGGTTAGACCCCACGACCCCCCCCCCCCCCACGCCCATACGCCCGATATCTGAAACCATAGTGTAACTAACTCGCTTCGGTCCTCCCTCCCGGCCCACTTTACCTCGCACACCTGTGACGTCAAATTACACAACTACCTCTTTAACTTAATTCTTGAACATGGCCTACCCACCCCCATTGGCAACCTCGACTCCTCCGCGGTGCTCTCCTCCCAGTGGGGACACTTCCAAGACCTTTCAAACGTCTATTGTATTGCTACCTCCCTAGCTGAACTCCACTCCACCGCCTCTACCACCTATACCGTCATCACCAATAACGAAGTTGATGACTTCCACCAACATACGTTCTACCCTAGCCAATGGACTAACCTCTTTACTAGAGGCTCACCCCCTCACCTTAATCGTCCTCACATGGCAACACTCCCACTTCGGTCTCCTCCACTTAACCCACTCCTCGGCTACATGGATTGACTCCCTCCACCACCCGCCCCCTCCCGACCTCCTCACTCGCTCTCTCGCCCTTCTCGCCTCTTGGAACTCTTCCCCTCCCTCCCGCGCGTCGGCGACCTACGCTCACTTAACCCCCCTCGCCAAAACGACACGTCCCACGTGTGGTCGTGCGGAACCCACGCCCTATTATATACCTACTTTATCACTACAGCGCCCCCACACTTATAACCCTCGTTCCTTCGACCCCCGTACCACTGTCTACTCCCTCCACTCACTCATGTGGCACCACACCTTCCGCTCCACTCCCCTCCCGGTCGGGCGCTCCTAACTGCTCACCGCCCTCTTCCCCCCCCCAACTCTCCCTCTTCCCTCCATTCCCACACCCCACCCTCCCCACCCACCTACCCCGCGCCTCCCCCACCCTCCTACCCCTCCCCCCCTCCCGCTAACCCTCCCCCCTAACCACGTCGCCCGCCCCCCCCCCCGATGACCCTCCCAGCCCCCCCACCCCCTTCCCTCCCCTCCCCCACCCTGTCACACCATTTAGCACAAGCACTGCACCTCATCAACCTCAACACCCGCGGCCTCCACACATCCATCATGGACGTCGAGCACCTCACTACCACCCACCACCCCGACGTCCTAATCCTCACCGAAACCAATCACGCCACCCATAAATCACGGTGGCGTCTCGCCCTCCCCCAATACCTCCTCAAAAGTTCTCGACCACACTACTCACATGTGCCCCTACCCAATGCAGGCGTTCTCTTCGTGGTCCGCAGGACCTCATTCCAATCCGCCATTGTCTTAACCCCACCCCCCCACCTCATCCCCCACATAGATGGACTAATACTAATCCCACACTCATGCACCCACCTCCGCCTCGGCGCCTACATGCCCCAGCTCCACAACCCCCAACTGACCCGATTATACGATGAGATTGCATCTTGGGGCCTCCGCCTAGTGGATGACCACCCGACTCACCGAGTCCTTTGGGGCGATGACTTCTAAACGACCACCACACAAGGTTCAAGTAACCCCGCCCTCGCCTCCTTACTCGAATCACACCTCCATCCCCTCCACCCCCCCCATCCCTACCTTCCCCCGTGGCGGAGGATGCCTCGACCATTGGCTCACCACGCCTCCCTCCCCCCTCGCCCTCACACCGCCCGCATGCTCGGTCTTCTCCTCATCCTCACACTTCACTAGCCACTCGGCAATCCACCTCGTCGTTCTTGCCCCATCCTCTCTCATCGCTCACCCCCCTTCGGCCCAGACCCATCCTCACACACACCACCCCACCCGCAAACTGAGCTTCAAACTTCCACTCCATCCAGACCACATAAAAAATATCAAAATAGCACACCCTCCCTCATCAACCAAACGGCCTCCCTCCACGCAGCCATACTCAATACACCCCCATCTACGGCCTCCCCCGACACCCTCGACACCCTCGCATCGCAATTCACCACACTGCTCTCCCACCACATGGACCACGCCGCCACCATCTGGCCCCTCCTCCCTCCGAAGATACCCCATCCGCCTCACGCGTCCCTCGACCCCACTTGGCTTACTAAAAAAACACGCAAACACATTCAAAAACTTCGTCGATGTAGCACCAACAACGGTCCCTTCCCCCTCGCCCAAGCCCTATTAAATACGACCGACTTTGTAACACTTGCCGCCATCAAACAATAGTGCCAAGCACGCACACGCCACCTCCTACGAGCCACCACTACAAATAAACTGAGGAAAACCCTAAAATATAAACCTAAACCCGATAAAACTACCACAACCTCTTCTTCCGCCGTCCTAGAGGCGGTACGCTCTCACTTCGCCGCCGAACTCAGCCGCGCCACCCCACCCGAACTACATGTCCCCCCGTGGGAACTCCCGGACAACCCCGACAACTTTATCATCGCACCCCGCGGAAACCCCTCTCTCACCCTTGCCGACATTATAACCCGAGAAACATTCGATAAAACAATTACCTCGCTCGGCACGGGCAAAGCCCCAAGCCCCGACGGTATCCCCAACGAAATCATTAAACTCCTACCCCCGGCGACCCGCTCCGCCCTCTTCTCTCTCCTCTCTCTCTTTGCCCACACGTCCTACACCCCTCTGGAATGGTGCCATAGCACCACTTGTCTCCTTCATAAGGAAGGTGACCCAACCCTCCTCGACAACTATCGCCCCATAGCCCTCATGAACAACCTCCTTAAACTATGGACCGCACTAACCAAAGATGCAGGCTCACAATACGCAAAAGCCCGCGGCATCCTTAGCGACCATCATGATGGCTTCCGGAAACACCACAACATCCACGACGCTCTCTTCTCCATCATCATGACAAGACAACACCCTCCTCGCTTCACTCATAGACAGAGCCACCCACATCACCGACCCTCACACTTACAAACAAGCATACTGTGACTTCACACCCCGCCAAACACACGCATCCCCCCTCCCCCTCGCCTCACCCCCCTTTGGAAAAACAACATCACCACATGGCCACAAGTCCTCCTCTGCGCCACCTCAACCTCTATCCTCCTCAAATCCTGCAAGTCCATCTCCACACACGCGGGGTCCACCACCTCCCTCTCAGCCCCCATCCGCCTTCTCGCCGCTGTCCTAACCGAACCCCTCGATACCATCCACAACCGCCTCCCCATGGCACACCTCACCCCCAAACAAGTATCCCCCCCCCACCATCATCCCCCCCTCATGGCTTTCCTTCATTTCCCCCCACCTTCCCCGCTCTCCCACCACCCTGTCATCAGGCATCCACATCACCCACACCAAAACCCCCCCTCCTATGGCACCCACCACACACATCGAGACAGAATATCTCTCTCCCTCAGACCACCATTACTCTCCCGTGACGTCACACGCATCATTTCCAAACACAAGGACACAGAATATGGCCAAACCCAGTACATGGTAGAATGGGCCCCGGAACACCTCACGGAGTGGGACATCCAACTCCAACTCGACGACGGCTTCCGCCTCATCTCCTCCACCCCCACATCGGTAAGCCTCCCCGCCCCCTCCCCTACCACCTGCTCCATTTGCCATGAACCCCTACACACATACCCCATCTCCACCTCTAGCACTTGCCCGCACTTTGCCGTCCATTCCCAATGCCGCCCCGCTCAGGGACCCGCCACCTGGAAGTGCGAATGATGCGCCCGCGGCCAACACCACGACCTCACCCGACTCCACGAGGTCTAGTGGGCCCCTTACCTACAGCTCCACGACACCATCAGTGAGACCCCCTCCGGCCCCACCGCCCTCACCGCATTCAACTCAGGCTTTGTCCCCTCCATAACCCCCATCCTACCCGAACCTAGACCCCCCCATGGACGCCCCCCCTCATCACATTCAACCACGACCCATTACACCCCGACCTCGACATGCTCCCCACCGGCAAATTCAACACACACGCCCACCCAACACTACATGACACCACCATCCTTTGCACCCCCGACGGCCGCGCGGTCACTACCCTCAACGGGTCACCCGTCCGTCACCTCTTTCAGCTCTTTCGCCCCGACCTCACACAACACTCGCTCGAAGAGGAGGTCTACCACCTCATTACTCGCCTAGGCTCCCGTTCATAAATCCATTCACTAACACCCGCCGCCACCACCACACGCAACGGATGGGCCGCTAGAGATGACCTACTCACAGCACTCCGCAGCACATTTCACATCCAGATAGAACTCTACTCCGACCCCCTCAACAAATCACTCCACTCGCACACCTATCACTCACTACACCCCGAAGACATAGTCTTTTTATCCAGCGGCAGCAACGCCCCACGCACATGGCACGGCACCAACATCGCCAACCCAAAATACGATCACGAATGCATGCGCCGCGCCATGGAACACGCAGTCACAAGCGCCCACCCTACAGCCTCACATACACCAGCGCCACCATCCTCATACTCCTTGTCGAAGGGCTACACGGAAGTGCCATCACCGGGAATCGAACCCGGCACCTCCGTGTCCGGAGCCGTACGCCGTAACCAAGTACCGCGCCGAAAAGTCGGTACCCAATGGGGATATATCTCATATATATACCCCCGTACTGCCCGAGCAACGGGCTACCGCAGTACATCCACTATTGGCGAGATAGTAGGGCCAAGACTCCCCCGGAGTACAACGTACGGATGTGTCCATTAGCGTGCCCACCACGGGGATCTCACAACACTCCCTCGATGAGAGCACACACCATACAAGCATTCCAAATACATCGACTCCCCATACACCCACCACTTCTACATCCTTCCCAACGACGCAACCACCTTCCTACCCCCCGACCAACACAAAGGCACCCCCACCCCCACTCCGTTCGGCACGCGCTGGATGGTTGACATCTACTTTGTCGCCAACCCCCTCGCACTCTCCACCTTACCCTCACACACAGCCATGACCGCCCTCCACAACACACTCGAGTCAATCTACAACACACACCTCCCCAATCCCACCATCACCATCCCGCCTCCACATCTCCTCAACACCTACTCACCACACTCGGCAGGAATCTACCATCTCCGCCCCAACCCCTCACACCCCGTTACTAATCCCCTCCCGGAACGCACGAAACTAACATACTCCCCCACCAATGGAAATATTGCATGGAACTGCCAATACTTCGTTTACACATACGGCTCCAAGAAGGGAGGCTCCTCCCCCCTCGGAGCAGCAGCCACCCACCCCGCCTCGGACACCCGCATCAAAATTCTGGTGAACTCTACCCCTCCCTCACACACCATCAATCGCGCTGAATTAGCAAGCATAGACATAGGCCTCCAACTAGGCCACACCCACCTTCTTACAAACAGTGCGTGCTCCCTCCGCCTCATACAAGGCTACTTGAACTGCCCATCCGCTTACAGACACTACATCCCCCGCGACACGCTCCTTCTCCTTACACATACCCTCAAAACCCGCTGCGACGCAGGCATCCACACACACCTCGGCAAAATTAAAGCACACAACCACTCACTAGGAAACGACCTCGCAAACACCCTCGCTAACCAAGCTGCAGACGGACACCCACCCGACACAACATATACCACATGTTCTTACGCGTCGATATGCCACTGGACCTGGCCATACACCCTCATTCCACAAACCCTAGGGGAACCCATACTCTACAAATACGCCAACCTCAAAACTGATGCTCACACCCACAGCACCAAACACACTCACACACCCCTCTCACAAACATCCAAACACGGTGCCCTCCTCGCCCGCGCCGCGGAGGACGGCGCCGACTTCACTTTCCACAAAAAACACGCAACACTCACCAACAACCAATTCACCCACAAGCAAGAATTCATATGGGGAGTCCACAACACCCGCCTCCTCACACACAACCCCACCCTGCGCTGCCCCATGTGTGGCCAATTCACTAGCAACGGCCACATGGCCGGTAACTGCCCCACCATGTTTGGGCTAAGACAGGACCGCCACAACAGCGCGCTACAACTCCTACTCTCCCTCTTGGAACGCCACAACGGCGGACGATGGGAGACCATCACTGCAGACTTCGGTAACAAACCTATCAAATCATTCACACCCCCCACACCCACCTACACCCCTTTTGACTGTCACCCCCCTCACCCCACCCACATGCCCACCCGCCTTGTTGATGCTGACAAAGGCCTCTCGCCCGACTCCCTAACCTCGTGCCCCGCCATCCTCCCCCCCGAGATTCTCCCCCCCCGCGCTACGACCCCCGGCGCACAAACCCGACTTTGTCCGCCTCCTCGAGCCTCGATGCGTAGGACACACAAACGGTCGCCGCCGTTAATCATCGATTAAAAAGATTCAGAAAGGGGAGTGGAAGTATTGCACGGACCACAACCTCTCCCAAACAGCCCAATGGATTCGTGCCAAATACACTTCCCTCGCAAACGCCATCCGCAGCCACTGGGGAGGTACCGAAGTCGACGTCCTCCCCATCGTCATGAGCCGCACGGGTTCACCGCACTCAACCTCCATCGCAAGTCTCACCTCTCTACTCACCGTAGGACACACAAACGGTCGCCGCCGTTAATCATCGATTAAAAAGATTCAGAAAGGGGAGTGGAAGTATTGCACGGACCACAACCTCTCCCAAACAGCCCAATGGATTCGTGCCAAATACACTTCCCTCGCAAACGCCATCCGCAGCCACTGGGGAGGTACCGAAGTCGACGTCCTCCCCATCGTCATGAGCCGCACGGGTTCACCGCACTCAACCTCCATCGCAAGTCTCACCTCTCTACTCACCCTCCGCACTGACTCTCCTGACAAACTCATTTCCAAAGCACAACTTGACACGTCTCGCATCCTTGCACAACTCCACACGCACACTGTACAATGGTTACATAATTTCCTACTTGTATACCGCAGCAAATCCCGCACGACCTCTCGCCGCGCCTCCACACACTGCACCTTAGCACGACCCTGATTGCACGCCGCCGTCACCTTGTATCGCACACTCCCCGGGGGGGAGTAAAACCCCCGAACACCCTTGGAGAGGTTGGATATATGTAGTTAACGGTCTAGCCCTGACTTGTAAGCTTAATGTATGGGATAGTTGGGAGGGCCCAACGACAGCAACCGGCGCATACGGAACTTGTTGTAAACCGGCGCGTACGGTACATGTTGTAAACAATTTCAATTTCTTTCGCCATCGCATGCCTCCGAGCCATCATAATCATAGCATACTGGCTAGTCGCTAGCGATAGTTGCGGTGCTAGATCATGTCAACATTAGGCGACCACGCGTCTTCGTGCCGCCGTGCCCACTTCGCCGTAGAGGACGGCAACATCCACACATTATCAATTGTACTAGCACGACAAGAAAAAGTACAAAAGTGACCGACCGGCATGCGTGGCTTTTTGCTTTGTATAGGACGGGCCTAACCCGACAATTGGATAATCCCATTGAAACAAACGGCCCGATGAGACGTCAACGACTTAACATATTGTCATATACGTAGCGCGCTAAGCTTAATCGACAGTTCAAAGACGCAGTGGAGGCCGACTTCATTAGTCCCAATCACAATGAGATCGGCTCGCCATTTCTTCGTAAGGTTTATGGCTCGTTGGCGCCCGCCGGCGGCGCAGCGGCGGCGGCCCCAGGGGGGGGGGGGGTGCGCTCGGAGGCTCGGCATCCCCTCACCTCCCATGGGTGGGCGTTGGAAACCCCGCAACCGTGCCATGCTTGGCATGGTAGGGGGCTAAGAGGGCCGACAATGCGATCCGCGCCATTCGCAGTTGTCACGAAAATATATGGAGGGCTCTTAAATATATATATATATATACGCTTTCGGCGCCAAGATCTCCCGCTCGGCCCTTCCGATATGCTTTTTCAAGACTGGATACTACTCATATGCCGTCCAATTTGAGGGGGTGGGGCATGTATCTTCATAAATGTGTGATGCCGAGGAGGATACGGACGATACGGCGGTGGGACATGGCTGTTGGAGCTAGCAGCGGAAAGTCGGGAAGCAACGCTACTAATTTACAAACTAGGGTATAGTTCTCGCTCGACGTCGACCAACGTGCTAAAGTCAAGCCGGCCGAAAAGGGGCAGGACGACACGGGCATCGAGGAGGACCGTTGCGACGGGATGAGCGGCGAGGTCTGACGGCGGGGTGTTCATGAGGATCAAACGCCGCAGGAAAACCCTATGCGGAGAGTTTTAATAATTTCCGCACCCTCGCGGCCTTATTGGATCCGGACATTGCGACCGTGCACTTCTCCACATCTACCCACTACCGCTAGGCACACCTAGCATTAGAGAGTGCGAGCCCGAAAAGACGCGGAGGCTCGCACTCGAAACAAGGGAGCTCGATGGACGCGCAAACGGTGGGTGGAGGGTACGGTCGCTGGCTGACTTTCCAGACAGATACCTGGGAACCCGCACAAAAAAGCCGGGGAAATGACCGGGAAAAGTTTTCAGCGCGGCGGCAGGAGCGCTAGCTTTGTCCCCTCCACCAGCCCTCGAGGTGACGGGGGACTTCGACTAGGAGGAAAGTCGCGACTAGAGGAGCGGCTACGACCTTGGGGCGGGGCGTTCGGGATGCGACGGCGGGATCGACGAACGACCGCGTGAGGAGACGGGGTTTTTCGCAAGCCTTTCCCCTCCTTTCCCCGGCAAGACCGAAGTCACGCGGGACATAGATTATGCTGACTCGTCGACCCTCTCGAGCGTTGATCGGCCTAGGCCGGTCGGCACCCCGACTCGGTGGGAGTGCGCCGTGCATCGTGAAGGTCGAGCAGCAACTTCACTTTGCATTCTTGACAAGTGGACTTCTTTTTAGATTGTTTTTCTTGATTACAAAATTATTTGCGTTGTTACAACTTAGGCGGGGGGACTATGGTAATTACTGCGGTTGCTTACAGCTTTAAACCTCCGAGGAACGTCGGCACACATTGCAAATAGGTGTGTCGATAGGTGTACCCGGCCCGATCGTTCTCCTAAGTGTCCTAGATGGCAGAGTATTGATGGCCGTTAGACAGCAGTCGGTATAGATTGCCGATATTGTTGCAAAACAATTTCGATTTCAATTTCAATTGCCGATGTCTTTGAAGTCCTCGGTTGGAACTTCTTTGGTCCCATGAGTGTTCCGTCCTTGGAAAGAAGGCGGCAAAGCGCTTGTACGGTTGATTTTCGCAGCCGCTTCATGCTGCGTGATGCACTACGCTCCAAGGATGAGGCTCCTGCCTCGTTTCACCGATTATTGACTACCGTGTTGTCCATGGGGTACGCAAATCGCCGCCTCACGGTAGACAATGACGCATTGTTTTTAGACGTAGCATTTTGGAGCATCTTGGACGACTTCCACATCGCCTGGGAGGTCACCGCACCTTGCGCTCGTTGCCTGGATGGAAGGATTGGACGGCAGTGGGGTGCCTTGGTTCGCATGGCGCAATAGATGATACGACAAGCGGCGCTGCCGAAGTCATATTGGGCGTTGGCAATCACCGCTGCGGTGCATTTCCGCAATTGGGTTACTAGCCGTGGCACTAGGGGCGTGCCGTACGAGCTTCTAACCGGTCTACAAGCTGATTTGAGCTCCATGAGACTCTTTGGATGTCCGGCCTATGCCCAAGTTGACAAGTACCAACGTTGCAAGCTGGACGACCGTGTATGGGAAGGCGTGTTTGCGGCTTATGCTCCCGAGTCCCTGGCGTGGTTGGTATTCAATCATGCTACTCCTCAGGTGGTGAGCACCTGCAACGTGGCTGTCGAGGAGGGTGTTGCCACCCACTGCGCGGGAGAGCTGCCTAGCACTCGAGCGGCAACGCAATGATGATTAAGATGACAACACCCCAATTCGCAGAATTTGTGAAGAGAAAAGCCGGAGAAATGCTAAGCGGAACCACAGCTACAAGAAACTAAAGAGCTGCAACATTCCGAGTCGGTTGAGGATACACGGGATTTAAAATCGGGGGAGAGTGCTACCTTAGCACCCCGTCCAAGGTATAATCTCCGATCCACTGCCACATCCAAGCAAGGCGTAACCGGTCCAAGGTATATCATTCGATCAACGAGAGCCCCAAGAGACGAATGGATTGTGGAAGCACCGCAGCTATCAGAGCATTGATAAGCTCACCTGTTCGAGAGCGTGCGTCATACAAGCAAGCGTTTCGAAGTCTTCAAACCATGGAGTAGGAGGTAGCTATAAAGGGCAAGTGTGACTCACTTGTATCTTGCAAAACTTGGAAGTTGGTCCCGCGTCCTGTTGGCCGCAAGCTCGTGGACTCTAAGCGGGTGTTCAAGCTGAAGCACAATGACGATGGACATGTTGAAAGATACAAAGCAAGGCTTGTGGCTCGAGGTTTCACCCAAAAGTATGGTGTTGACTACCATGAGATCTTCGCTCCCACAGTGAGGGTGATTTCTATTCGGATTTTGCTCGCGCTTGCTGCGCATCATGATTGGGATGTGGAGCAACTTGATGCTATGACGGCAGTTTTGGAGGCATACGTCAAGGAGGAAATCTGCATGAGGCAGCGTGGAGGCTTCCGGCATGCAAAAAGCGATGGAGAGGAGTTGGTGTGCTTGTTGAAGAAATCATTGAATGGCCTCAAGCAGGCTCCTAGGAATTGGAATAGGAAAGTCACTGCGTGGCCAGAGGAGTATGGCTCCATCTAGTCAAAGGTAGATCCCGGCATTTATGTCTTTTGCAAGGCGACTGAACTTGATGTCTTGGCGGCCTTGGCCGCGGGTATCGACGTCTCTAAACACCAAACGAAGGCCGCGCTCACAGCAAACGGACCGGACAGGATCGGCGCTGTCGACACTATGGGTGACTTTGACTATGACTGTGCATAGGGATGACGCGGACGATACCTTTACCGACACCCAAAAGGTGGTCCTTAGTCTCACCTCTCCCCTCCTTATCCTCTATGCCGATACCCTCAGAAAAATACCATCCACCTTATGCCGGACCGGATCAACCCCCGGTTCCTCCGTATTTACCTTGCCCCGAAACTATCGCTGGAAGAGGGCGAGGTCCTACCCCCCAAGCCCGTCCCACACACCAACGTCGCCCTTATCCGCACCGATCTAGCGACCACCCTTGCTGTCGTAGATTGGTACATATGTGGTATGTGGCCACATATGTCAACTATGCTTTTTCGGTGAGCCGGTAAAGCGCACGCCTAATACACGGAAGGTCGCGGGTTCGATACCCGGTGAGGTCGATCATTGTATGTAGGCGTGTCACGGCATGAGAAGAACCCCCACCTTCCACATTGGTTTCGGAGCCGGGCTGCGGTCCGGGGAGACTCCGGGGGGGGCCGTGGTAGTGTCGTAGATTGGTACATATGTGGTATGTGGCCACATATGTCAACTATGCTTTTTCGGTGAGCCGGTAAAGCGCACGCCTAATACACGGAAGGTCGCGGGTTCGATACCCGGTGAGGTCGATCATTGTATGTAGGCGTGTCACGGCCCGAGAAGAACCCCCACCTTCCACACTTGCCGCTGATGCTGCGTTGGCCTCCAGAGGCCTACCCTCCCAAAGAAAGTCAACACCTACCCGACACCATCAAATAATGAAAAGCCATAACATAATCATTGCATCGGTGACTCTTAAAGCACACGGATTGAGCCTTATCGGGGGCTCGGCCGACCTCTCCACACCGGTCGACCGCTCGTCCTATCTAGCGCGGGCTATCGACAAGCTCCTACAACTACAGACCACTACAAGTGCCCGCCCGGAGATGAACCTCGCCGAAAGCTCTACCCAACATGATGACCATGATATTCTTGGTGACAACGCCGACCAGCATGAAGCCAACCTCACCGCTAACAACCTATGTAACGACCAACCTACTCATATGGGGGAAGACACAATCCCCACTGACACAACCAACGAAGCCCGTGGCAACATGTCCGATCTACCATTCTACCAAGCGCCGACCCCAAGACACCCCGGTAGACTCCCTTGACACTCAAGACTACGAGAAGCGAATTGTCTATGTCCGGGTAGCCATCCGATTGGCCTTCCCAACCACCCACCAAAAACTTGCAGAAGAATATTATGCCATACTGACCGAAGACCCCCACTTGCCCCCCCGCCCGGCGGCAAATTTGTAGTGTCCCGACCCATACTCCATGTACTCCCTCCCTTCCCGTCTGGCAACCTCCACGCCCTAGCGCCCTCGGCCCCCTCCCTCCGAGTCCGACGCGACGGATATCTCTCCGAATGACATTCCGTGCCGACTCACCCCAAGTCAACCCCCAACAACGGCCTACTCGGTAGGGGGCCGACTCGAATAATCCCCCGCGCCTCGACCTAAGCCCCGGCAGGAAATGCCACCGGTGCGACGTCGACGAATACCTTAGCCCCGCTTTCGAAGTGGATGCGACCGGACTAGGCAAGGGAAGAGAAGGGGACTAACATGCCAGTTCCTTAGCAAGGCGATCGGAGTTAGCGATAGAATTAATTGTAGGGTGTATCTTTTTCCCTATTGAAGGGGGATTATGTAGATTTTATATATGGACTTATCCGCTGAGTGGTATGTAATGCAGTGTCTCTCAACATCTTTCGGCTCTTCCGAAATTCGATTACACTCCCATGCAATTTGATGACACTCCCATGTAAACCCTCAAAAACCCTAACATTGCACTCACATGTAATGCCTTGCGACTTGAAGATACTCCGTCTCGGTTTTTACCCCGTGCTCCCCCAGTGCGCCCCATGATCCGTTGAGGTGCGTCATTTGCTCTGCATTGTTCCTGACCCTTCAATCGTTGTTTGTCCGTCTAAATTCTCCCCGCAACAACGTACACTCTCGCCCTCGACAGCTATCGAGCAGTGGATGCCGATCGCCACTTTCGCGCGTCGTGCACTTTTGGCGGACGATGCTTTCGGAGTGGTAGTCTTAGTAGACACCAACAATCGCTTTTTCACCGCAACACTACGCCCTCCCAACCACCGGCATGCGGTGCTTCGCTTCCGCGCGGTTGAGCGTCCCCGGTGCCTCCCCGTTCCTTGCTCGCCGCCGTTCTATTGTGCCTTGATCATGGGGCCATTAGTGGGGAGATCTCCAAAGCCTTTTTCGAGTCATACCTCATTTCCTTTCGATCTAGTACGCCCTCCCTTCGGCATCCCTCTTTAGGTGGTTCGCCTCGTCAAGCAGGTCTTCGTGCAGCTTGTTGGTGGCGCTTAATTTTCCGTGGCATGTCCACCCTAGGGGCTTCCACGTGAGCGGCTTGGGCGGCGTTGCTTTTATTGCCGCGCTTGGGTTTGCGCCCCATGGCCGATTTCAAATCCGCGGGGAGCCTACCCCTTCACCCAGTCGCTGATAACCGTGACAAATGCTTAGCCCATTAAGCGTAAGGAGACCCGATACATTGCTTTCCGCCGTACGCGCTTACTCAATCCTTGGTAGTGGGCGGGTACCGCCACCTACCTCACTCGCATTGGAAGAGACCGACTCCGTGTCCAGTTCGAGGTCCTTTCATAACGGCGTCTCTACTAAGATAGCCGATCGGGCGGCTAGTTTAGCTGCGGTTGAGGAGTATTGTCGCGCTATGGAGGCCTTAAGTTCCACCCCCGGTACAAGTTGTCGTGGAGTGCACGAGGAATACTCACGATTGCACCCACAAGATGACGACGACTTCGCGGACGTGCTGCCGGATCCCTTGTCCCTCCCTCGTACTAAACTCCGTGCTTCGGAAGTTGATATTATGGAGGTCGTTGCTAGGTGCCGTCGAAAGTCAAGTCCCTATGTCGATGGTTGGAGGTTTGTAACTTTTCGCGCGTTGGGTCCTCCTTGCACTCTCACCGGTCGAGCCGAAGCCATCGTAAATGCAGAGGTTCCACTACGCGCTGCCTCATTCTTCGCCTTGGCCACAGTTATCCCGCTAGACAAGCTTGATCCTAAATAACAACGCGCAAACATGCAAGGACTTCGCGACCAACAAGGGACGTTGCGCCCGATTGGGATTGGCTCCGTTTTAGTCCGTTTCGCGAAACGCGCGCTTCTCGCCGTAATTGCTGACGAAATGTCTCAATGGTTGACTGATCGGAACCAACTTGGGGTCGGCATCCGCGGCGGGATGGAGATTGTACAAGTTATGGTTCCAACCGCGCTTGACGCCTCACCGGACTGGGCGGACATGCAAGGCGACGCATCCAACGCGTTGAATGATTTCTTGCGGCGTCCCGTGTTCGAAGAATTGTCATCAAATCCCGTGCTTCGACCGTTGCTCCGCGTCCCTACTATGCTATATGGCCGTCCATCTACCTTGTACGTTTACGACTCCTCTAATGACTATGTCCCGGCTATGCGCATCCCGAGTATCCATGGCGTTCATTAATGTTGCGTTTTCGAGGGCATGTTCATTGTAGTAGTTGCCTCTCGAGTATACACAGAGTTGGCTGCGATTGCCCCGAACGAATCCGTTGTTTGCGGTTATTCTGACATTGGTCGCTTCTTGGGACCCCTTGCGTCTCTCTTGACTATTGACGAAGCGATGTTAGAGACGTATGTTACCGTCGGACTCACGGTTACCATCCGCCAAAATTGCTTGTATCATCCCCCATTGGGTGTTGGTGATGCTTTCGATAACTTACCAACGGCTACATCATGAGAGGAGTACATGTTTACATGGAAGGGACGGAAATGCTTGGGGGGGCAATGTGCACATCCGATTTTGCTCAAGACATGATCGAAACGGGGTTGGCATCTCACCGGGACTCTCTCAGTGCGCTTTGTATTAGTAAACATTGCAACCACCGCTTCGGACGCTTTGCCCGAACGGTCCTCCGCGATCTTGGCATGGGTGAGGGCTACGGTGACACCGTCGTGACCTTCCTCGAGCGCGCTGACAATGCCACGCTTGATGTGGTGGCTGAGATATTGAGCCTTAATGCAGCTAGCGTATCCCGCAACACTCGTTCCAATATGCCGCTTCCCAAAAGTTTTGGAGGCATGGGGGTGGGAGTATTTGTTGCCTTATTGGCTGGTGCGGCTTATGTCAGATCGGCCTCTTTGTCAGTGGGCTCCGCCATCCGTTGTCTTACAACGCAAGACGCTCGTGCACGCGGGGATACCCACGATGATGTTCCGATGAAGCCGGTCATGTACGGACGGCTAACGACTGCTATGAACACAACGGTTTCCCGCCGGCCCGGCGCACAAAACGGAGATGACAGCGACAGCGAACCCATGTGGTCGTTACAGCTCGCTTCCACGTGGGTGCGTTTGCTTGCCACGTGCGGTTCTCATGCTTTCACCGAGTTCAAACCCCTCATAACCACGGCCTTAGCGATTTTTCCCCCGAAACGACCGACGGTGGCTTTCGTAGGGTGCCCAACCGAAGCCCGACCAAACAACGAGCACATTACTCGGCGGGCATTGGAGTAGGCGGCGGACAGTAAGAGCGAACGCCTTGCAAGGGGACTCGCTTGCTGCCGACCATCTCTTTGGGACTCGTGTCTCCCTTGGGGGCGAGGCGAGACGCTACGTAGGCCGGGGGAGGGTCGCAGCCGGACGAGGGACACGACTTGGCGGCGGAGGTCCCTTGGATCGACTGCCGCCGGTAAAACCCGGAGGGTTTTCGGCTAATTATATCCGTACCCAACATCTTTTGCGGAAGGCGCCCCGATACATGCTTTTGACCAACCCCTCCCCTAGTCGGTACCCACCCATCGACAAAAGAGCCTCATGCAGCGTGCCTAGTGCCTCGGGAGAATGTGTGGTACACGTACCACGTTTGTGGTACACGTACCACAAAGAGTGGGCATCTTTGGGGGCTCCAAGCAGGCCGCTGATTTAAGCAATCTTTACAAAAATGGGTCGAAAACGT
Organism: Tetraselmis chui; assembly: GCA_026401115.1. NCBI lineage: Eukaryota > Viridiplantae > Chlorophyta > Chlorodendrophyceae > Chlorodendrales > Chlorodendraceae > Tetraselmis > Tetraselmis chui. Next base: position 228,344 of record JAPMLY010000071.1, read on the forward strand.
GCATAAGGCCCCAGTCAACTCATTTTTCAGGAAATGCAGGTAACCGGCCGCGGCTATTTGCCATGGTGACGATTTAGCTCCCATCTACCCCTCGCGGTAGCACCGCTCGGCACGTCCAGACAGGCCAAAGAGTCTCGGCTCGTAGAGGCCCTAAAAAGGACCTAAGGCCCGGCTCGAGGCGCCATCAACGTGCCCGGAAGTATGGCTTAGTTACTGCGTCGATAGGACCAAAGTTGTGGAACGTGCGGTGGGATGATATGGTGCGGAAACTACCGAGCGGTCCACTCAACTCCGGGCAGAGCTGCCCGCTACCGGGGAAGAACTTGCTAGCTCACCGCATGTCACGCCTTGCGATGACCACACTAACTGGAAATTAGTTCATGCTCACCCTTCCAATGCCTTGTCAAAATTTTGTGTGGAGCTTCTGCCTCTCGACTCCGCTGTGCGCACCGCGTCGACGGAGGGTAATGGTAGAGAAATAGCTGAAAATATAAATTTCGAAAATCAGCCAACACTACCCACCGACGCATCTCCTTTTGCAAAACGCGGCTCGACCTGTATCGGGTACTTTAACCGCAACGACCCATATGCTACGGACATCATGCTACCTCCCCCTTCACCCCTGCTCGCATTAAAGGCATATCAAGTTGGTTTCCTAGCTCCTTGTTGGTAACGTGGCGGGCGAAGCCACCCGGTTCGGGCGGGGCAGAACATGCAGCCCCTAATCATGATTGTTTGCACCACCTATCCATAGGCAGCAACTATAAAACACCATGTTCATGAACATACCTGAATTGCAGCATAATGCTACGCTATTGCAACGAAATGTCCCCAGTAGCATTAGCATGATGCAGCAACGTGACGCCATAATGCAGTCGAGTGACATGCATACCTGCCCATGGATCGCCACAAAGCCTAGCTTTACTTCCCTTAAAGAAGCTAAAGCAGTAGCAATGCGTTCTGTCATGCAAATTGGAAGAGAATGAGAGGTGGTTTTAACCTTTTGTTTTACAAAGAACTGTGTAATCTGAATTTTGGCGTAGCCACTAACCCCCCCTTCCCCCCCGAGGTAATGCACGACCTGTGCCCATCTCCTATGTCTACAGTTACTTCCCATGTCTGAAACTTCACACCCACTCGCTCCCTCGATATCATCCTTCCTATACGAGGGCTGATTGGCATTCTTTTTGTCGGGAAGGGTCGCCTCCTCGACATTCGGAGCGCGGGGCTTCGAGCCGAGCCCGCGCACATAGCCGCGCTCGCACATGCACCACGCTCACTCCCGCATCCACGCCCACGCTCACAACCAGCACGCCTCAACTCCTTCGTAGTGTCTAATTGTTTCTTATTTTCCCTTTCGAACGGGTTTCAGTATGTTTTTGGTCGCTAAGTACCTCAGAAAGCGAGGTACCCGAGCGTAAATGCGGGACGCGGTCGTGGCGGGGAGCGGCTACATGCATTTTCTTACCTCGTACACTCCCCTCGACTTTCAGTCCCGCCGCAACACTGCCACATGCGACCCAAACAACCGGTCCATCCATTTCATGATACTTATGGGCGTTATCGAGCCGAGTTTTGATACACGAGAGGGTCTTACCGCACAGCTCTAGCTCATCTTCATGACGGTCAGCTTGTCGCCGACCTCATCGCGCACCGCTCACTTCCGGCCTTTCACGTTGCTTGCACGCATTGTTTAGCACACCAGCGTACGCCTCCGACTACCCATAGATTCAAAATCCTCTTGGCTACTTGCTTTGAGACGCGTCGGGCTTGAGATAGAGTTTGAAGTGACTTTGGTCCTTGTGAGTTGGGAGGATGGCCCGACAGAGAGGTAGTGCGCTCTAAATGTGAGCAGCGCGCACTATACCAAACGGACTTCTTCCTCGACAGTATTTAATGATTAAGTACTAATGAAAAATATCGCTCCGTACCACACGTTTTTGTGGTACACGTACCGTACCACACATTCTCCCGAGGCACTAGGGTTATCTCGACAGCACAGTGCTCGGAAGGGCGGCACCATGGGAGCGTGAACCACCGGGGGAGGGAACGGGCGGATACAACGGATCAAATAGGTGTTGGAAAACATGCGGAGAAGGACCGGGGAAAGGAGAATTATATGGCGTGGCGGTAGGAGCGCCATCCGGAAACAACCTTCAACTATGGTTTTCCTTTCCTTCCTCGTCCCTGAAGGGGAAAGGAAGCATGCGCTAGGTAGTGAGCTGTGTCGGCGGGGCGGGGAGGGAAAGCTTGTCACGGACGGGAGTGTGCGTGGATCAAGTCGTGACCGTCGACGACCTCAGCGAGGGGTCTATTCGCATGCCCCCCCCCCCCCCCCCCCCCCCCTCCCGCGCGCGCGCTTTGACACGACCGGAGTCGCACATGAACATAGGTAAAGTAGGTTCGATTCGACCAACGTAGGTTGACCGGCTTGGCTGGTGGGCGCCCTTGCAACGGCTTGAGCATGCCGCGCATCGTGTAGAGTGGCGACATACTATTTTTCGAACTTAATCATAATTGATGCGTAATAAGAAAATTAGGAAAACCAAATTGCATACGGGCATGATCAATTCGGTGTTGTTACCACTTATCAAGGGGTGAGGTTTGTGAATTACTGCCGATTGATTACAACTATATTACCCCCGAGGAACAACGGCACGTAATTGCTGTAGTGCGTGTCGCCATGTACACCTTGTCGGAGTGCACCCAGTCTTGCCCTTTGCGCAAAACTCCTCTTGAAGCGGGCGTGACAAGGGGGCCGAGAGACAAGAGTTGGTCCCGTCAGTAAGGATTGTTGTAAAGATTTTTAAATTTTCAATCCTTGTAGCGTGGAATTTATTTTCATAATGCGCACGTTGTCTTTCCGCCTTGCGTGGCTTTGACCCCGCCGCTCGGCCCTTGCCCGTGCTTGTGACTACACGTGTGTTGCCCGCTAATTACGTGAACTTTGCAAACGCGATTGTCGTGGTGACCTCCCTTTTTGTATCCCGTACTACAACATTAGTCATTTGAAATACGCAGAGTAAAAAGCTGCTAGTCGCTAATGAGGCTGTCGTCTTAGCTTGCTTGCGCGATCATGGCGTTGTCGTTACGGACACACGCCCCCGGCGAAGTGTGTTATCCACTTAGCCCCCCCCCCTCCCCCATTCAATTTAAAGCTATGCTAGAGGCTTCACGTGAAATACCCACCAGTATACCGTATAAGTTGCTACTTGCTAGTGCGACAGTAGCGCTGCCCGGCCCTCCCCGCGTATCCCGTCCGGCAGTCGCGGATTAGGGAAGTTGATCAATGATATAAATGAAATGAATACAAGAAGTTGATGAGCAGAGGCGGTACTTTCACCGTATTTCGAATTGCAGATATTTATCACAAACGGTCATGGTGCTCGAATATTTGGTTACGGAATAGGTTGCACCGCAATAACACTTAAAATCGATGCATCGCTGCTTCAACTACTCGCAAGTTACTTAATAGTTCGGATCATGGGTGTCGATGGCGCTGAATAAAACCAATGAAGAACAAACACGGCTTTCTCTTTGTGGTTAGTGTTGCGTGGTCCGTAGTGAGGCGCCGCTTGTCGCCTCCACGTGTTGTGTTTTTCAGCGTTGCGTGGGAGCTTCTTGTGTTTCATCTACTAGATTTGTGCACAATGTAGTGCTTCCCTTTGCCGTGCCTGGGATTCCATTACCCTCTTGTCACTCTTGCCTCCCCCCTTTTTCCATGTCTGCGCTCCTATAGTGCTTCTTGCGATCTAACGTTTGTTCCGTATTGTCAGCCCATCCATGCGATGCACTCCGACAGGCCTCGCACGGGGATGAGATAGAAAAAGAATCAATAAGTCATTCACCAAAAGCAGCTCCATCCGGCACCAAAGGACAAAGCTGTTGATTTGCACTCTATTTGTATTACAGAGGGGCACAATGCTAGCACAATGCCAAGCAATGAAAGACTGCCGCGCAACCAAATCGGCTGCATGCATGCAAACCCGTGAATAGGCCGTGGAGCTAAAGCCACATTGATAGTAATAAAGAAACAAACACAATTTCGGTGTTGTCCAGGTCACTTTTCCATCGACCGGTGTAAACCGCAACAAGGCCTGCGTAATTGCGAAAATTACGTCTACCTTGTCTGGTTTGCCCAACTATACAGCAAATTGCTGAATACTCTGCGATGGACACAGAGCTGTTGGGAGTGAGTACTTAAGGCGTTGATTCATCCCAATGCACTGATGGAGTTGATGTCATTGAGCATCGACATGCTCATGGCGAGGTCGTCATCGGTGTAAAAGCAGGGCAGGTCGAAAGTGACATCGTTGTCAAGGTAGACGGGCAGCGGGCACAGGGTTGTGAGGAGGTGGGTGGGGTCTGCGGCTTGGTCGAACAGCTGAGATCTGTCACTCAGCAGCATCTCGCCAGGTGGGTCCATGAAGTGGTGGGTGAGGTGAGCCCCGCTGCTGTTGCTTCCCGGACTGGGGTATGGCTGCTGGAAGTCGTAGCACGGAGAGGGAGGAGACTGAGTGTGAAGGGGAGTACGAGCGGGCTGATGAGGGGTAATGGGCGGGGCTGCCATATGGATGTCGACGAGATTGTCCCACTCCTGTATCCTCTTGGGAAAACAGTTGCCGGGGGCTGGCTCAGGGTGGTGCGCCATCAGAGGCGCATGTGAGTGGGTGTTGTTGAGAAAGTCTAGCAGGGAGGGCTCGAGGGGTGGGTCCCATGTGTCCGGGTGCGACAGGTGAAGTCCGAGTGGTGTCTCTGCTAGTGCCTGGGGAGGGATCATTGGGAGGGACGCAACGCTGAATGGGTCGTTGTGCGTGGTCATGCCTGACTGGGACGTGATGGACATGTGGCCGCTGGGGAGCCGCATCATTGTTGCCGGGGCGGGTGTGAAGAGGATGGGGCCGGGCTGCTGCTGATGGTGAGCAGCGAGTGCGTCGACACGATCGATGGCGTCGTCGACGCTCTGTTGATTGGCGGCGGGCGGAGTGAGGGGCAGGTAGGTCGGAAAGTGGGGGTTCCTCATCGTCGCGACTGAAGTCGGGGAGGGGGCGGGCTGGTGTTCGTCGGGTGGAGTGGGTGTCGGCCAGGTGTTATTGATTGCGGTTTTATTAGCTGCGGCTCGTTGGTACTCATCGTGGGTGCCGTTGATCATTGCCAGTACCACTTCGAGGACGAGAGGGATAGCCCACCGTGACTTCCCGACAAAATGGCTGACGGGTGTATTATTTTCTTTCGCCTGCAGTAGCTGCCTCTTTGCGTTATTCACGTTATTCCTCATCTTAAGGGGCGAGGGGGCCTTGCCGTAGCGGACCATCATCTTATCGAAGGTGCGCTGAAATACATCCTTTTTCGACTCGCGGTAGGAGGCAGCAAACGCTTCCGCGAACTGCTCCCACATCCACTGTGGCCAAACCCGTGTGTGATCAAAACCAGAGTACACCTGCGCGACGCGGCTCGCGCCCATTATAATCAGCCACCAAGTAACAGCCGACAACTTGATGAGGGTCGACAGTACTACGCCAGTGCACAGTTCAGTGAAAATTGTGTTGAAATGTTATTCAATGCAAGTATTTAATTACCTCATTCCTGAACTTGTCTCTGAGCTGTTTGGTCTTCCACGGCTTCCCGTCGCTGCGTGGGCACATCTCGGAAACGTTGCTAGCGACATTGCTCCAAAGTTTCTTCGAGCTTTGGGCTAGCGACGACGCGGTTGTATTCGATTTCCGAAGCAACATCATCTCGGGATGCTGTTGATTCATTAACCTGTATAGTGGCGGAGGTGCGACAAGAGTGAATCGACTGAATTTCTCGCTGAATGCAATCATACAAGCCAAATAACAAACCAAATTGCCGGAGAAAGTTAAGAAAAAACCTGGATAGCTTACTGATTCAGTCAGCCCCGCTTATGAGCATGTCAATAACATTGAGTGCTATTGTCGCCGGAGGTCGAGTTGCGACGTGCGTGACACAGTCTACTGACAGCTGTCGTCGCTCGTCGTCGACGACGGTATTCGAGAAGTAGTCAATAAATAAGCATTACAATGTCCTTAACATCATTTGCACAGCACACCACATCGTTTGTATATATGGAGCGGAACAGTAGTATGTAGCGGCAAACAACTTACCTTTTGAAAGTGGACAGCTCGTGCACATGCCAGATAAACTTTGGAGGCGGCCTCGTCGTCGTAGATGCCATTATATTATTTATTGCTTCCCAGCCGATCAACGCTAAAGACTCACTGCTCTGCGACAGCAAAGAACGGCCTTAGTAAGCGCAGCTTGAGGTTAGAAACGGGGCTGCCATTTCAGTACGGAGACCGGTTGGCCTGATGATAGATGCACGACAGCAGCTTCTAAGTTCTGAACGGAAGTGCGTAGGAAGTGGCGATTGAGTTCAGCGAGCGAAGCGACCACTACCCGACAAGTCATACTTCCCTACTACAATACGTTGGCTTTGTGTCGGGGATAAAGCCAGTAAGCTGTAAGACAGGGTACAAACTGCCTCTACGACACAAACGAATCGTAAATTCCGCTACGACTACGATGAGCAGGGTGACTGTATGTACGTCTTGAGTCAACTGAGTCCCCTTTTTCGACAGTCACGCAACGGGGATCGTTTGAGTAAAATGGCAACCGACAGGTGAAAACATTGAATATAGACGCCGTAGTCCTTGCTCGTCAACGGGCCGGCGGTTGGCTCCGGCTGTGGAGTTGTCACCTGTCCTATATGTCTACCCACTACAATATTGTGTCAGCCCCGGAAGCTGATGTCCTGCTTGTTATTGGTCGTGCTATAACTAAACCGCAGGGAACCGCGACTGCCAGTATACGACTGCACATTGCCGAGGATTCAATAGTCTGCGTCGTAGAAAAGATGTAGAGGAGATTAACGCATCGACAAGTAGTATTGAACAAAATCCACAGCAAAACACGCGGTGCGACTTGTCGGCTGCGAATGAAATGCATCCTTGACGAGTCATCGGCGACTTTTCGCAGCAGCAATAGCGATATGGATAATGTGAGCGCAAACTATAGGTAGTGGACTAAACGGTACATCGATAGATGTAAAGTTATCAGGCGGAAATTGTATCCCTTACTCGCGCTGAAGCATCTCCGCTCAGTTTTCGACGTAGAGGCTACAGTAGGGGGGCAAAGAATAATCAGTGGAGGCGCGTGCAAAAATTATAAGTGAAGCCGATGAGTTACGGATTACTGTGGAGACAGATTATTATTGTCGGCTTGCAGTAGCGGGGCCGTACGACAGGGGAAAATACCTGCTGCTGAAATCCAAGTTACTTTGGAGTGGCAGTAGATTATTGTGGGGGACTTAGAAATGTTGAAGGTGGTCGAGTGTGGTGTCCGCGGGGTTGGTTTTTGGTTGGACGGCAAGGCATGCCGCAGTGTGTCGGTGTATCATATTGTGCGGCGGTCTTCTCATATTTGTACAGGCAGCGGTACAACCGCACAAGAGACATATAAAGTGAATAGAGAGTTTCGAATAAAGGGCTTTTTTGCGGTTTCCTTTCGCCGGTATGGATCACTACGGGTACCTGTACCTGCGATGATATATATATCATAGTACTATCATAATGATATTTTAAAATAAATAATAGCAACTTCAAATTTACTTACAGTTCGATAAACTCACGGGACAAATGAAGTTCGATTTTCCTGAAGTCAATTGTAATCTGCTTTGTTTATATTAATTTTGTGGTGTTTTATATATTTATATTATAAAATTACTTTGTATTTATTTTTATTTATTCCATGCCGTTGTTTCATTGCGGTGGTCTTCGCAGCATACTTGTCACGGCACGGGATACGGGTACATGTTGCAGTACGCATGTAAAGTGAATAGCGAATGTGAAATAAAGCGTTTTTGCGGTTTCCTTTCGCCGGTATGGATCACTACGGGTACCCGTACAGGTACCTGATATTTTCCAAGACAAATCCGACATATTACAAATAGATAGCGGCGGTACCGTACCCGGAGCCCGGTCCTTTTTAAGTTTTTTTTTCTGCAAAGCGAACGAACGTGATGTGCTCCTGCAATCTCAGAGGAGTTCATTGATATACCTTCTCTGTCATTAATATGCCGCCCCAACCATGCTGTCATGTACTATGATCTAAACATCACTCCATCGGGCACATTATGGTGGAACTCAATATCGCTAAGGCTACTACCACACCGTCATTATTCACCTCAAGTGCCCTTTGGCATGTGTGGAATGTGGGGGTTCATCTTGGGTTGTCACACGCCTACATACTAAGATCGGACTCACCGGGTTTCAAACCCGCGACCGTTCGTGTATTAGGCGTGCGCTTTACCGGCGCACCAGAAAAGCATGGATGTCACTCAGCGGCTTCTCTTCACTAAGTTATAATCGTGATGTTACCACGCCCCCCCCCGACTCTCCCTGGACCACAGTCCGGCTCCGAAACCAATGTGGCGGTTAGCCTTCGGAAAGTGGGGTTCATCTTGGGCTGTCACACGCCTACATACTAAGATCGGACTCACCGGGCTTCGAACCCGCGACCTTTCGTGTACTAGGCGTGCGCTTTACCGGCGCATCGGAAAAGCATGGATATCACTTAGTAGCATCTCACCACTAAGTTCTAATCACGACACATGCCTAGGATGTGACCGTTGATCTAGTCACGCATGCAGATCCCCGAGATTTGGGCGCCGTGTCTCCTTTGTCGAGTAGTCATTGCGCGCAAGGTGCAGCCTAAGCACTTCTCCGTTACGCCGTAGTAAATATGTATGAAACATAAACGCATGTCGAACCTATCGCTGCCCTCAATGCTTCCCTTTGTCGTGCTTTGGATTCCGTTATCCTCTTGTCACTCTTGCCCTCTTGGTTCCCGTTACTCCATGTACACACGGAATGGCATGAAGGGGGTTAGAACCGCCGCTTCCCGGAACGGAGTTGTACGCCTTATCCAAGTACCGCCAAAAGTCGGTACCCGATAGGAACATATTGTGCATATGAACCCATCGTATCGCATCGCGAATGAGCTGCGAACACCTATAGCGAACACCTATAGGTGGAGAACCAGGACTCCCCCGGAGTCTGGCGTACATATGTGTCCATTAGTAGCCCTACGGAGGGATATGTAAACACTCCCCCTTAATGGACATCATCCCATGAACTCCGGCCGGTGCCCTAGTAAACCCCGCAGTAAACGCGGAGGGCCCATAACCTGTTAATCCATGTACACACGGAATGGCATGAAGGGGGTTAGAACCGCCGCTTCCCGGACCGGAGTTGTACGCCTTATCCAAGTACCGCCAAAAGTCGGTACCCGATAGGAACATATTGTGCATATGAACCCATCGCATCGCATCGCGAATGAGCTGCGAACACCTATAGCGAACACCTATAGGTGGAGAACCAGGACTCCCCCGGAGTCTAGCGTACATATGTGTCCATTAGTAGCCCTACGGAGGGTGTAAAGAGTTCCCCTCCCTTTTTCTCTTGTTCATGTTCATGTAGTGCTTCTTGTAATTTATCCTCAGGCGGTACACGAAGATATCATCAGTTCTAATTCGTGGTTGTCAAAATTGAGAGACGAGGTTAATAAGACGCGGTGTCTGAATCGCTTTTATATGAGCCTTGAACCGTCTATCTCACTGCTTATTAGCCATTGTCTTTCCCGTGGTCACGGTCAAACTAGTGCGAGTTGTTTCTTGACTACATGGTGATGTATCCAACACGTACAATTGAGTAACATCGAGGACATGGTACTTCTGAAGTGCGTATTGGTACATTGCCCAAGGAATTAATTTCGAACATTCGGAACTTCCGATGTCGTATACCATCGTCATTTTTGCCGGTGCTTTCAAGGTACCCGTACTTGTGGGCATGATAAAAACGCGCATTAAGCCAATTGAAATCGCGATATATAGCGACTTAATATCAAATCACTTACCAAGTATAAAGTTTTCTTTTTACCAAATCAGTACGGACAGCAAAGTGAAGAACCGCGGGTAAGGGAAAATAGGCCAGGTGCCAGCACCTCCGATACGAAATAGCGCTGCCTCCGGTGCTGAGGCCAATTTCGCCCTTAACGTACGCTACCGCAGTAAGCAAGCACCGGAGGCGGTTCGTAGCATGCCCGCGGTTTGCGGTGAAACGTTGCGGTTTTAATATTCGATAGCATGTGCTCGTCAAACATCAAATCTGCCCGTGCCAAGTGGTGCACGGATAGTGACTTCGATTCTTGAAGCCGGTAAAGTGTCGTTCTCGCCCTTCATACCTCATGTTCTCATGTTACTCGGTTTAATTATTCCAATTAACGTCAGTCTGTTTCGCGTATCAGTAACTCCATTGGAGACATATGGCAGAGTTGAACTAGCGATATACAAGCTTGTGAGAATTCATAGGTACACAATACATACATGTACATGTATTGTATTTCTACTTTTGACACTTCGGTACGCTATTGATGCTATTTGTGCAGTTTGAAAATGTATATATGCGCATGGTCCGTGTTTGCGTTTTACCAGAATACGAGTGGCCCGTCGTTCTTTGTAATTTTGTAATCATATACACAAATACCCTACGTATCTCACTCTGTATTTTTGTAATCATCGAGATAATCGATTAAGGCCCACAGACCATAGTCGTGATACTTATTATTTTTCACACACAAATACACACATACACATATCACACACACACACACACATCACACCCACATCACACACACTTTACGTGCGATGGTATTTCATCCTAAATAAAAGCTACTTGAAACTAACTTACACTTCGATAAAACTCACGGGACAAAGGGAGACGACGTGAAGTCGATAGTAATTTGGTTTCCCCATGCTGCTGTTTCCCATCGTTGTCCATTGAGTTTTAAAGATGGCCGGCCACTTCCTTGCCAGTAGGCATACATGCCCCCGAGTTAGTCCCGGCCTCAACGCTCTTTAATTGCCCTACCGCACCGGGGTGTTAACGACTAAACAAACACCGGGGGTGAGATGGGCACACCGGTGTAACCGGTCTCTTGATGCAATTTGGCATTACGAACATATTCGGGCGGGTGCCGATAGGGCTGCAACGAGAAGTCGTAATTCGTAAGGACTGCAACACTCTACAAATCCAAAACTTCGTTTGCTCGCAGAAATATCAAATACGCAAATAAATCACGGAGCAGGCAAAAAATAATTTGGAACGGAGAGCGCCCCTTCCCCTTCAAACGATTAGTTGTCTTGGTAAATCTTTTTATGATTGTATCGTCGCCTTTCATTCAGCAATGTAATTGATGTGATTCATGTTCAAGCGACAAATAATAACTTGGCGCGTGCGCCGATTGAGCAGGAAATCACAGTTTCTACAGTGACAAGCACTCGTGGTCATGGAGGTTGTTGATGTTCGTTGCCCAGGCGAATGATATATTTGTGACCAAACAAGGGCTTTATGATAGGCGAACGCAAAATATCAGTGCCAGCATATCGTATGGGACATAGTAATATAATCTGCGAAACGAGGAACATGTTTTCAATATAGATACTGAGAAACGTCGTCAAATATCTAAGGCGACCAAGCTTTTATTGGTTGACTGTCATTCTTGGCGCTCCCCCCTTTTAGGCCCTCCTTTTGCAAAACTGCGTTTGCCCAACCCAGTATCAAAGTAATGCAAATACTCAGGTCCTGAGCACTGCAGCAAGGCAACAGGATTGTGTCGAGGTTTAGGGCTCATGTTTGGAATGTAGGGTTTAGGGCTTTAGGTTTTTTGTAGGGAGCTAGAGGGCGAGGCAACTGGCAGAAAAGGAACTGTATTCTGAAATAAAGGAACCCCCCCCCCCCCCCCCCCCCCCGCCCGCTCTCTTTTATTCTTTAAAATACCGCCACCTAAGACAACGAATAAAACCTCAATCAATCAATATTAATTGGTGATTTCTAAATTCAAAATTGAATGATCAAATTGCCGCTGTAAACTCTATAGACCCACGGAGACATTACTTGCAAACGTGATTACATACACATGGTCTCTTGTTGCCATATTTTGATAAAACGCAAACACGCATAATGTGTAGCTATACAATTTCAAACTGCACGAATAGGGATTGCGTACCGAGGCGTCACATGCATAAATACAATACATGTATGTATTATGTACCGATAAGTTCTGATGAATTTGTACATCGATAGTTCTACTGTACTATATGTCTTCAATGGAGTTACGGATACGCGAAACAGACTGACGTCAAGTTGGAATAAGGAAACCGAGTAACACGACGTGGCAATCCGCATCGAAGAGCTATAAAGGGCGACAACGACACTTTACCCGCTTCAACAATCGAAGTCACTGTCCGCGCACCACATGGCGCTGGAAGGTATGATGTTTGGCGTGCACATGCTATCGAACATTAAAACCGTAACGTTTCACCTCAAAATGCGGGTAGGCTAAGAACCGCCCCTCGTGCTTGCTTACTGCGGTAGGGTGAAATTGGCATTAGAACCGGAGGCAGCGCAGTTTGCTATCGCAGATGCTGGTTCTTGGCTATTTTTCCTTTACCCGCGGCTTTCCACTCATCTGTCCGTACTAATTTGGTGAAAAAAAAACTTGATACTTAGTAAGTACTCATATGATATAAAGTCGCTGTAACGCGATTTCAATTGGTTTAATTCGTGTTTTTATGCCCACTAGTAGTACGGGTACCTTCAAAACACCGGTAAAAATGACGATGGTATACGACATCAGAAGTTCTAAATGTTCCTTGAGCAATGTACGCACTTCAGAAGTACCATGTCCTCGATGTGACTCAATTGTACGAGTTGGATACCTCACCATGTAGTCAAGAAACAACTCGCACTAGTTTGACCGTGACCACGGGAAAGACAATGGCTAATACGCAGTGAAATAGTCAGTTCAAGGCTGATATAAATGCAATTAAGACACCGCGTCTTATTAACCTCGTCTCCCAATTTTGACAACCACGAATTAGAACCAATGATATCTTCGTATACCGCCTGAGGATAAATTACTGGTAGCACTACATGGACTTGGACAAGGGAAAACGGGAGGGGAACCAAGAGGGCAAAACTGATAAGAGAATCGAAAGCACGGCTAAGGGAAGCATTGAGGGCAACTATAGGTTCGACATGTGTTTATGTTTGATACATGTTTACCGCGGTGTACTGGAGTAGTGCTTAGGCTGCACCTCGCGCACAATGACAACTCCTCGACGAGGGAAACACGGCGCCCAAATCTCGGGGATCTGCATTCTTGACTGGATCAACGGTCACATCCTAGGCATGCCAAAGGGTACTTGAGGTGAATAATGACGGCGTGGTAGTAGCCTTAGCGATATTGAGTTCCGCCATAATGTGCCCGACGGAGTGATGTTTAGATCATAGTACATGACAGCATGGTTGGGGCGGCATATTAATGACAGAGAAGGTATATCAATGAACTCCTCTGAGATTGCAGGAGCACATCACGCTCGTTCGCTTTGCAGAAAAAAAAAGGAAGGACCGGGCTCCGGGTACGGTACCGCCGGTATGTATGTGTAACATGTCGGATTTGTCCTGGAAAATATCAGGTACCCGTACCGCCGCAATCAGTACTAGAAAATATCCCACTGCGATGATCTTCGTCGTCACGGGGTCTTTCCGATATTTATTTGAAATGCATAATCCAAATGTATGTGTTCAACTTCGGTGAGTACAGGTATTCCCGTACGGTACGCACATGAAGTTTCTCTTTTTCTCCCCTTCCCCCCGAAATATGATAAATGAATGTTCTGATATTTAAACAAGAGAAGGTAGACGGTGTAAAAATAACGAATTAGATCTAATTATTTACAAAAAATAACAGCAAATGGAAATGGAAACACACATTTTTTGCTCTGTCCCAGCCAGTTCAAGCCGCAACTGCCAAGTCAACCCACCCAAAGCCACACCTGTCGGAACATGCTACGCGCCCCCTCTTTCTGCCCCCCGTCCTGCCTGCAGCAACATTAAACACGCTCTCCTTCCGTCTCTCCGCATTAAGCACCATTGTCGAACAAGGCTTGCTGAGCTAGACCTGTGACTCCTGGTTGGGGCTGTGGGTGCTCCTGCATCCCACACAATCATGCAATTCCTGTGCTCGCCATACTCGAGAGGATGTCAAGCTTTCAGACTACCCGATGCGCCACCACCAACAGCCCCCCCCCCTCCCACACACGCATACATTCACCCCCCACCACCACACACACAAGCATACAAACACACGCCCACGCGCCTGCACACCCACACCCTCCTCCTTCTCCTCTTCCTCCTCCCCTCCCTCTCTTACCTAATCAGTCGAGATGATGTTAGCAGCACAGTGGGTCCTCTTTATGTATCGCCAGCGCCTCTGTCTCGTCCTGGTACGTGCTATACTATATTATGTTCGGATTGAGACATCGTGAGAGCGAGAAGACGGGAGTGGGATAGGAGGGAAGCCTCACCAGCGGCCCCCTTCGTATTCCTCAGCTCAGTGCTTCCCACCCCATACGTCTTCTCAACGACTGGCATTGCCTGTGGCGCATTCCTCATGCTGGTGGTCGCCTCCGTCAACGCATGTACCGCCTAGCTGTCGCTCAAGGCCGCCGCCGCAACGCGCACTAATACCTACGAGGCGTGCGCTGAGGCTGTGGGCGGGTGGGGCTGGAGGGTGTGGGTGCAGGTCACGCTGCTGCTCTTGCTTTTCGGCAACACCTGTGGCTGCGTCGCCGTCCTCTCCGATGTTGGCCACCTTATTGTGGAGCGTGTGCAGGCAGCAAACAGATTGGACGACAATTCCACGTCTCCCGCTAGTGGCATGGCGATCCAACTGCTGGTCGTCTTTGGCCTTGTCTTTCCCCTTTGCATGCTCCAAGACATCCGTTCAGTGAGCTGCCCTCCCCTTCCTCTCAATCATCACTACCTAGTCTTCCCTGTTCATCACCACCCCTGACAGGCTCATAGACTTGCACGCACACACACTAACACCAACACGCGCGCCCGCGTGGAAACACACACACATACACACACTCGCACACACACACACACACACACACACACACTCTCTCTCTCTCTAGCACACACAATCTTGCACAAGTTCTCTCATGGAAAGCCACACACTAATACATGCATTCATAGGGACGCACGCTCTATTTCACGACATACGCACACCCTCCTCTCACACACTCACTCACGCACGCAAAAATCCACACACATATACAGAGATATTCACAGATTCGCACATTCACTCGTACACACTCATTCTATGATAACAATCAAGCAATGTCATTTTCAATCCTAAACTTGTCATTTTATTTCATGATCGGCGAGATTTAATTCACATGGAGATTTTTTGTCCAGCTAACGTAGTATTTGATTTTGCATCAGATTACCTTTTGATCTGTGCCCCATTGCCCCGTCCCTTAATGCAGTTAGACCGCTGCGCACCCGCTGCTGCGCTTGTCATCGTCGCGCTCACCGGCGCCATCATCTTTCGTGCCGTTCAGTCCGGCTTCCCCGCCATTGTGGACGGAGACATGCCCCTCTAGACACCAACAGTGCGCCTGCCTCCGCGCTCTTGTTAATTTTGTCTCCCCTCACCGTTACTCATCTCATTTCCACTTATCCCTATCTCGTACCTGCATCCGCCCACATCCCTCTCCTCTCCCCCCCTCCCTCCGCTCCATTTTTCCTGTCACGTCTCCTTCGCCTCCTCTTACCCACTCCCCCGCTTCCCCTGCCTGTTTCAACTCTCTCTTCCCCCCCCTCCCCTGTTGTATAAGGTCTCCATCCCGCCAATCTTCCAAGTCCTCCGCTCGTCCTTCAACCAGCTCATCACGCCCGGCGCCGAGTTCTCCTGGGGTAAAGCAGTGCCTACTTTATTTACTTAATATGTAAAATACCAAACATGAGGCGAGTTTTGTCAAATGAGGTTTTGTGTTGTGTGATCACTGAGGCACACCCTTGAAACGGCCGGCCTGTTGAGCGCTACGCTTGCCGTCTCCATCTGCTTCTCCAGCCAGGCGGAGAAGAAATTCGCCATCACCGGCTCCACCGGCGTCTGCATGGCCTGCTACGTCCTCCCCATCTGCATTTACCCCCGGGAGCGCCACCTGCGCTAGAAGGCTTACCAACAGGCTGTCCCACCGGACACCGACCCGCTTGAGGCCCTGCTCTTTCTCCTCCTCGGTTAGCGCTCACCAAGTCGATTGAGAGTACTCAATTGATTGTCCCCGTTTTGGTGATATTGATAGATGGCGTGTTGCAGACCCAAATGAAGCTTTATATGTGAAAATGGACGCGTTTAACAAATCTAATTCAATCGGATGTGGCTACTCTTGTGTATGACGCTGATTATGTTTATGTATGTGTGTGTGTGTTTGTATGTGTGTGTGTGTGTGTGTGTGTGTGATTGTGTGCGTGTGTGAGTGTGTGCGTGTGCGTGTGTGTGTGTGAGTGTGTGTGTGTGTGTGTGTGTGTGTGTGTGTGTGTGTGAGTGTGTGTGTGTGTGTGTGTGTGTGTGTGTGTGTGTGTAGAGTCACTCAATACGTAATATCATTTCATCAGAAAGGGGAGAGAAACGAGAAATGGAGACGCTCGGCAGTGCGAGTATCTCATACACTGGCATTGACAACATATTGTTTTCTTATTGTAAATTTATGGCGAACGTCAGCTTCTTGCCTATTTACGGCAGTTCTCTACGTATCACGTAAGCAAAAGGGATCACAAGATTGGAATTAGATAGAATGTCGGTTCTCGTCTGGAAGTAGCGCCAGCCCTTGTTTGTGCTGATGTGTTGTAACACGACAGAAAGGAAAAGGGGAAAGCGGCGCAACCTAAGATTTGTGTGTGTGTGTGTGTGTGTGTGTGTGTGTGTGTGTGTGTGTGTGTGTGTGTGTGTGTGTGTGTGTGTGCGTGTGTGTGTGTGTGTGTGTGTGTGTGTGTGTGTGTGTGTGTGTGTGATGTTTGACTGATCGTTTGTATTATGCAGCATTAGTTGTTCGCCATGTATTATACTCCTTGAGGCAGAAAAGGATAAAGAGGCATGACCTGACAAGGCTGACCTGTGATGTCTTGTTTCGTTGTTGTATTCCTGTGTGCTTGCAGCCGGCCCTGGAAGGCGGCCACCCAAGAAATCACCGCTCCTGGAGACAATCATTTCCTTCGCAGTCCTCATCATTGGCTGCGGGACGAGCGCGCTGGCGCTGTGGGTCGCTCTTGTACCCAAGCACTAGCCGTCCCCCTCTTCCTGAAGAAAAAGCTGACGCACGACATGATAACAGACTAATCGGGGGACCATCAGATGCCGGTTGCATATAAACGAAACGCATGTGACGTCTGTTGGTCACGCGTGTTTTCGGAAATCCTTTTTTTTCAGTATTCAGAGACTTTTTTTACCACAGTCTTTCTACTGTATGTTCCGAAAAGTAGAATGTCTAAGGAACGTGTCCGTGTAAACGAGTGCTGGACGAATCGCTCGGTCGAGGCTGCGGGCGAAGCCTGCAGCGCGGAAGCCCGCGGGCCCGGAAGGTGCTGCGCGTCAGAATAATATCCTAAATAACCCGAATTTCGAAAAAAATGTTTATAGCGAGACTCGTTTCTCCCGAACCATCAGTGCTTCCGTCTTAGACATTAAAACTTAAAAAGGTCGAACGTGTGTCCACATGACCAAGTAAATTTTTTTCAGAGTCACGTAAAAAGTTACCGAGAAAAGCAATCCGATGTTCAGTGTCGTTATGTGCTGAGCCACAGTCACGACTCCTGCAGTAAAGTTCAGCCCAGGAGCTGGACGATGGCACAACTGGTGAACTGGTCCATGCCGCGTCAACACCGTACCCGCGGGTCCAGGGGCAGTATAAGAATGTCATTTTGAAAGAACTCCAGTGATTCCCGGACTCTTGCTGGAAGAGTATATGTAGTGCATGGTAGTGGTACGCGTCGACTCGCTGAAAATCAGCACAGCCCCGTCGCAGCACGCGTGACAGATGGCGCGGGCAGATGGCGCGCTCACGGAATCGCTACTGGCCGTGTTCCGGCGGATACATAGCTCATCCGCCTTTGTGCACGTGCACCCGAATTCTGCAAAATGACGGCCTCTGGTGACTGTTTTCAAATTCATTGCTGCCGAACGACTACTCGTCAGCATGGCGACGCGAGAGAGCTCACTGGCGATGGTTGTTCGGCAGGCGAAAGGGCACAGAGCTGCCCGTGATGGCACTTTTATCCGCCGAGTCGACT
Source organism: Tetraselmis chui (assembly GCA_026401115.1). Lineage (NCBI taxonomy): Eukaryota > Viridiplantae > Chlorophyta > Chlorodendrophyceae > Chlorodendrales > Chlorodendraceae > Tetraselmis > Tetraselmis chui. The sequence continues at coordinate 246,562 of JAPMLY010000071.1, forward strand.
CGCCGCCTATATTAGCACAGCCCTCATTATATTCGAAACACACTGTCATATTTCAGCTCTGCATATTAATGTGACGCTTCGGAAACGGCTGCTCCACGTATATGTAACATAGTGTATGAATCGCTGCTCCATCGCTACAACATATCTTTCTGATACATTGACGACATCGGTGGACATGCTCGCGATATCATCCGAGAATGCTGATAAAACCTTGAAACAAAATAGGATAACGCAATAATTATCAACATTACCGATTAAATATTGATTGATGCTTAGTATATGATGCGATGATTGACATTGACCTGCAATTAAGCATATCGCTTCCAAGGTTCCCAGATTCCGATTTCTGGCCTAATGTACCATCCGCATCGAGCACCTATCAGGCCGGCTCTATTTAGCACCATTTACGTTGCAATTGGCTGTGCTGTAGAACGCTGGAGTATTCCAAATCCCCCAATCACATTTCTCCTCGCTCGTGTTTCCTAAGTCGGTAGTTCGTCGTTCGGACTGCTCCTCCTTGTTTAGAATGGTCACTCACCACGCACATTCATCACGACTCGAGCATCGCTTAAGAATGGCAGATTAGGGCACCTTGTAACTGTCACGATCGTGCTCTTCATGCATTAGCGGCAAGTGAAGGACAAAAAACGCGATTTAACGCGGCGTCCAGATTTGATATAAACGTCAATGCACATGTCGAGCTTCACCCACACACCAACGCACGGACGAACACCCACCCACACACGCGCGCGCACAATTGCCCATACCCACAAATACACGCATTGTGCTCATCCACTTCTTAAGCGGTGGAAAATCTTAGAAGAGACGGGTTTTTCGCAAATTGCGTGACTGCGCTAGACATTGAGTTCGTGGGCTTACATTAACTCATCAGACTAATATTCCATGACAAATGCCTGTGTTCGCCTGCAGATGAGTGTTTCAGGTCGAGTATAAATGCGCAAGGCGCATATATAAGCGAAGATGTATGTACTAATCACAATAAGTCAAATGTTTAGATGCGCATGTAACGCCTTCTGCGTACACTCATGTGCGTATTTGTGTTTATATATATACGCGCGCGCGCGCGCGTGTGAGTGTGTGTGTGTGTGTGTGTGTGTGTGTGTGTGTGTGTGTGTGTGTGTGTGTGTGTGTGTGTGCTGGCACGCGCACAGTGTATAGCTTTCCCTCCCTCCCACTTTCTTCCCTCTATCTCGCTTGTTGTGTCGGTGTGTGTGCCTTCTTTGAAAATAATGTGGTTCAGCGTCTGTCTATGCACAAGCAGTGGGATCGTGACAATTCACTTTCATTCTCGGATGTGCAGTTGCCTCCGACAATTGGTGATAACTAGGGTTTTTTCGCAGCTAATGAAAGTCAAGGTTACTGTGTGTGTGTGTGTGTGTGTGTGTGTGTGTGTGTGTGTGTGTGTGTGTGTGTGTGTGTGTGTGAGTGGAGACTATTTTTCTGTTGCCGTTCTGTCCCGGTGTAGCAGCGAACGGATGCTGAACTGGCAGCATCCATATGGCAGTACACACATTCCACATATGCGCGTGTCGAAGCTACAGACTTAAGCAAGGTGTGTGTGTGTGTGTGTGTGTGTGTGTGTGTGTGTGTGTGTGTGTGTGTGTGTGTGTGTGTGTGTGTGTGTGTGTGTGTGTGTGTGTGTGTGTGTGTGTGTGATGCAGAAGGAGGCTGAGACTGTTGAATCGTGAGGGAAACAAGGGAGTGAATTACAAAGGGGGCTGCCTCACAGTTATTTCTCATATGTTGAGGTGTGTTTCTAGTATTGAATGATAATATAATGGCAAAGCCCTTGTGGGGCTCTGCCGTTGCCTAGGAAACTGAGAAGGGCTGTGTCGACGCCCTCATAGAAGAAACTGCGCGTTCCCTTGGGGACTGGGCAGCTGGTCGTGCTTAGTAGATCTTAGTACAAACCCTAAAACTGAGCACAGACACTTTTTCTTACACACACGCACACACGCAGACATCCATATCAGGCACATGAACACACACACACACACACACACACACACACACACACACACCTTCGCCGTGGACGCAAAATCTCTCTGTTTGATAAGTGTGTCATCCGAGTCGTCCTCGTCGTCTGAGTCGATTACCTTCTTCGTGTATCTACGCATGATACCATAACATCACTCACCCCCAGGCTTTTTACCCCGGTTTTTCAAGGAAGCGATATGTGAACCGATGGGAACGTGGGAATCCCGGTGTTCTGAGGTGGGATGGACAAGTAGGTGGACTGATGGGCTCGAAGACTAGGAATAGAGGAGAGGAGAGGGGGAGGGTGGGTGGATAATTAGCAAAGCTGCTCACCGTTGGACGACAAATGCAACAGCCGCCCATCGCCGCGGCCTGCCCTCTAAAATGTTGGACACGTCGATGCCCTCCAAGTCGCGTTGCTGCTGCAGCGTCTTCTTCGCCCTCTGTAACCCCATTTCGCAGATGCGCACACAACCCACAATCCCACACCACACCACATTTCCGTGCATATCATAATACCACAATTCAGCAATTTAAACACAGTAATCGTGTTTCAGGTAAGCACATCCTGATAAATTATCAAATAGGGTGAGACCCACAATTGATGTCAGAGGCGTTGGAGGCGTATTGCAGGCCTTGCTTCTCGAGTAGCTGTTCCAACCGCTCTCGGACAGCCTCATTCTCCTACCACAGCCAAAAGCATGGATGACCCAAGTAACATCAGCCCCCACCGACGACCCACCCCCATCAATCAATTGATCAGTCGCTGAACGAATCAGTCCATTAATCGATGCGAAAAGACGTATTCCCAGGTCGTGTGTGTGCGTGTGTGTGTGTGTGTGAGGGGGGGGGTGGGTGTGTGTGTGTGTGGGTGGGTGGGTGTGTGTGTGTGGGGGGTAGTGTGTGTGTGGGGGGGGGGGGGGGGGGGGGGGGGGGGGGGGGAGGGGGGTAAATCCCGAGGTGGAGTTCCTGCCATATCGCGCCGGCTACATGCGCGAGCAGCCTAAGGTGACTTGTAGCATAACATGTCGGTGCCCTGAACATTTAGAAAAAAACAATTCCTGTTTGTGAATTGTAATTGTCATTCCTATTAGTATAGTACTGTTACCCTGGTTTTGGCCATACGTTTGAGCGTAAGTGGTCGGTACTCTTGATATTTAGAAAATAACAGTTGCTTGTGTTTTATAGTTGCTATTAATGTTACTATTATATTGTTTTGTTACATTTTTTGGAGATGATGCGTATGCAACATCGTCCGTATCAATGCGTCCACAAATTAGTGCCCTATTTAATCAATACATTCGTGAATTAGTGCCTGATTTAATCAACGCGTCCATGAATTAGTGCCCCATTTAATCAATGCGTCCATAAATAAGTGTCCAATCTAATCGACGTGTCCGTGAATTAGTGTGCAATTTAATCAATTTATCCGTGAACTAGTACCCAAATTAATCAATGCATCCATGAATTAGTGATGTATGTAATCGATGTACAACGAATTTCCTATGCAATTCCTGGGAACTCTGTCGTATCGATGTATCCCATTTCAAATTTCTTGAAAAAATTTACTCTAGAAGTCAATAGCAATGGCGTCTTGCTAAATTATACACATGGCTACGGGTACCATCCGGTAATAATCTGGCTCATCATTTCATTAAATTGTATATTTGAAGGGACCGATGTTGCTGCATCAAAGCATTCGCCCCGCATTACCCGCATCAATGAATCTTTGAATTATTATTGTCCTACTTAATCGATGCGTCCATGAATTAATGCCCTATTTAATCGATGTGTCCACGAATTACTACCCCATTTAATCGATTCATCCACGAATAAGTGTTCTGCTTAATCTATGCGTCCACGAATTTGAAAAATGATGAATCGGATGATGCATCAAAGTTTGGTGCCATGTATTTGACGCTTGATCTTTAAATTTTTTGGCTGATGCGGAGGCTTAACGGGTGTCCGACAAGGAGATCCTCTTGGCCCGCTTGTGTTCAACTTGGCGATCATCACTCCCCTCCGGCAAGCTGAAGAATGATGCCGTACTTCTTCGGCGATCCAAGCCTTTTTACGATGAAAAGGTTTTTATTAAACGCTTTTTGTCCGGATTGTATTGCGGTTGCTACGGAGAAATTAAGGAAAATATGCTCGAGGGTTCAAATAGTTTAATCTTCGTACATGGTACCCCTTGATACAGCCCTTGAACTTGTTAAGGTGTTACTGGCGAAGTTCGCCGTTGTTATGGGTCTTAGTAACCTAGGAGCCCGTTTGGCGATAGATTTCTCGATGATAGATGGGCCTTCGGCATCTCACAATGAAAATTATGTTCATTCTTATTTGTTACAAGATACCGTGGGGGCTCATCAAGATACTCCTATTGAACACGATCGTACGCCATGTCGGACTCTAGAGGCGCGCAATCGGCTTTATGCGTAATGATCACGTATGGGGTACGCCACCACGGGCTCTTACTCCGCACCCTCCCCCTCATATCTGCCGACCGTATTTTGCCACTGCAAATAGGATCGTTCGTACAAAAGTTTTTCGAGTCTTGGGCGTTTCTCTAGATCTACAAACGCTCAATAAACTTAACTACGCTAAGTTCCAGGTTTCCATGCCCGCGGAGTTTGGGCGGTTAACGTACCGTCCCTCGAGCTCGATGTTGAACATGCTCACTATATGCGTCATTCAATGCGACCCTCGCCAACCTGATTAATGATTGCGAGTCCGAGTCGCTAGGTCATTTGTATGGTCTTATCCGTTAGGAACTATTGTATGTTGCTACTTCAAGAAAATGTGTTTTTTTTTTTTTTACGACAAGTACCGAAAAATCGGCTGTTGTCTCAAGGCGTATCCAATACTGCCCTCTAGGTCTTAGAAATAGGGTTTGACGCCGAAGGGGCATCCTTATTCATCCCTCCCCGTCTGCATTGACGACATAATACAAATCATACAAGGAGAAACAAATACTATCGCTATGACGAAAATATGATAAGTACAATGCCGGTATCTCCACGATGCGCGGCCCGCTCCCGCCTCTAAAGGGCGTTGATGAGCCTAGCTAGTCAACGTGTGCTTGTCCAGTCTAGCCTTCATGACCTAGGCTCATGTGCGACTCCGGTCGTGCCGGAGATGGGGGGGAAAGGCATGCGAAAAACCCCATCGTTGAGGTCGTCGAAGGGCCCGACTCGATCCACGCACACCCTCGTCCGAGATAAGAGTCGCTCCGCCCGTCGCAACTCTCCTATGATTTCATAGGAGAAAATCATAGCCACAATTGGTTCCCGTTTGTCGCTCCTCCCGCCGCGTTTGTCATGTCCCGGTCGGCTGCCAATTGTTTCCGGCACCGGATGATCCGTGCAATTCCTCCCGAACCCTCCCCTTGTGGTTAACGATGTCTATACGGGCGGCGGTGTGCTTTCGTGATAACCCTAGCACACTGCCCGAGGCACTCATGTCGATGGTGAGAACCGACGAGGGGAGAGATTGGGTGGGAAAGTTGGATTGGGGCTATGACCTCAAAGGTGTCGGGTACGGACGTTTTAACCGAAACCATCCGCACGGGATTTTTTCCGGCGGCGGTCGATATAAAATCAGTGCCGCCATAACATGCGGTTCCTCTCGTCGATACTGTCCTCCTAGAAGCTAGTATCGACCTCCATCCCCCCGAATGGGTACGTTTGACCACATGAGCGAAGGTCGACGTCGAGCGAGCGCCCTTCCATGGCGCCGCTTCCCGTACAAGGCTTCTTCGACAGCCGTTGATCGCGCGGATCGCAGCTTTCGGCTCACTCCGCCTAGGCCCCTACCGTGCCAAACTTGGCATCAGGTTTGGCACGGCAATAGGGTTACCAACGCCCGCCATGAGGAAGTGAGGTGGAGTGCCGACGGGCCTGCGAATACACACCTCTTCGGGGCCACCGCCGCTATGCCGCCGGTGGGCGAAGCTACTTCTACTAAACCATGGGCGCTCCAATTGCGCAATTCGAATTAAACGAGATCCAGTAATATGAGCGGGCTTTTGGAGTTGAATCTCGTTGTGTTGACTAACACACTGAATCAAGACCTTTCCGATTATGATGGCCCCGATGTCGAGTTGGTGGTATCTCCGGTTGACAATGCGGCGGCGTCCGCTACCCATTCGACTTGCTTACATCTTACGACTCCCGACGCTCTCGATCGCTCGGGAGATTCTAGGGACCAAATTCATCGGGAATTTCGTGCAATCTTCATGCCCGGGCCGACCTTGTCCTTTTGGAGTTTAGCGGACCTTCCCTGCCGGATTATATGCTGGTGATTTCGGTTACGGGTCGCGGTGCTTTGGCTCTCTTTTTGGCTTCACATGAGTTAAGCTTCAAGGTGCCGTCCGGTTGCTATACGATGGCAACGCACCGCGTGCTAGGCCTTACGGTGGAGCACGCCTCTCAAGTTCGGAAGTGTGCACGGTGCAATGAGGCCCCTTTAGGGTATCGTGGGTATGGATCTTTGTCGACGGTATCGGGTGCCACTATGTTGGGTGAGCGCTCGATAATTGCTATGCTTATGGATCACATCCCCGTTTGCCCGTGCTCTTGGTATGTCATTCACCCCCACGATGGGGTTGTCCGCATGCTTGAAGAGTTCATGCTTGCATCGGGGGCTACTAAGGGGCGGGATTTGCGGTTGAAGGTCCGCCGTATTTGATCGGGAGCTTCTCGAGATCGACCGGGGGATGTGGTGTGGTTAGACTTCATGGCTCCACACCGCCATCTTGTCTTTTTTGTAACGGCCATAGGCGCTTGCACGAACATCATTATTCCCCAAATAGGCGCTCGCCTTCCACTCCCGGATAGTCTTGCATTGGGAGCTCAGCAAGGCAAACTCGATGCGGACCTCCGCACTTCCACTTCACTCAGCATGCCTTCGGTTCAGTCGGTCCATGTCTACTATCCCTTCGCTATGGATGTGGGGGCCGGTTGGCACCTATGGCGGCTAAGTTGGTTTATCGCATGGCGATTTTGGTGGCAGTTCGTCGCTTCCCTGGAATGGGTGTTGCGGACTCTCGTTCAGTGTGTTATGTTAGCTATGTCCGCATGCAATATTTTGTTCGTAGACTTGCTTATCTTCCCTTTCGACGGTGTTTGTGGGATTGATGGGATGGATGTGCGGCGAGAATTCCTTCAACGTCTTTTTTGCTTCCCTTCATGGTACCTTGGGTTCCTATCCTCGCGGGAAGGCAGTGCCGATGATGTGGCATGCCTCCATGTTCCTCGGGCTTGGGCTTGTAGGGTTTATTCCTCCTTTATCCCCCCCCCCCCCCCCCCCCCCCCCCCCCCCCCTTTTTCATGGTCGTGGTTTACACTGATTTTTCATGTAAAAAGTAGAATAATATTTAGTTCAATACCAAATGCTTGCAGGACGGGAAAGGTGCTTTTTGTAATCAATTTATAATGGGAAAGGGCAACACGCTCTTTCTTATTACCCCGCTTTTTCCGTGTGCTTCTTGTAAACGAATCACGGGAAGGGTGAAAGAAAGGACACAACCGCGAGCACGCTGACAACCCGCCGCCCAAACACAAACCTGCAGCCAGCCTGGAATTGTGGGTTTGGCCTTGGGTGCCGGTTGCTTTGCCTCTGACTCACTAACGTAGTTTAATTTTTGGGACAGAATAAGTAGTAGCATCGTCACTGAGAGGGCACGATGGTATTCGGCACGCGGGCGTTGCTGATGGCGGTGTGGAAGACGACGGGCGGGAGGGCGTGGAACAAGCCGTGGGGCGTCAAACGGATGAGCGAGGCACAGAAGCTGAACAAGCGGGCAAGGCACGAGCGCATGTCGGATAACGCCAAAGTCCTACGGGAGGCAGCGGCGCGGGAGACAGCAGCACGGGAGGCGGCCTCGGCTTTGCGTGGCCCGGCGGCTGCCGCTGCCATCACAACTCCAGCGCCTTAACTACTAACCCTCCCATCCCCTTAATATTCTCCTCATCGAAAAATAAGCAAACCTGATACGACACAGTGGGAACGCGGCGGCAGCAGGTGCACAGCCTGTAAAGATGCATGAAGCACTAATTCTCCCACCGTTCTCTCCTCTCTCACTAGGACACCGCGACCACTCCCCTCACTTGATCTGCTGAGTCTGCCCTACAGCAGACAGAGTCGCTTTCAAAACGACGTAATAGGTCGCAATTCGTAGTTCTTTAAAAATAGATCCTCGAATCACTATCACCACTCAAGGTGCTACACAAGGAAACGATACATCACGACATGAAGCTCACCAGTACAAAGTAAACACATTTTCAGTGGCTCGACTGTCTTTCATTCCGCTACACGCACAGCAAGTACAGGGACCCTTCCTCCGCCCGTGCAGTCGGCGGTAGCTTGCCGGCCCTCTGCCGCTTCCATACTAGACGCCTCCATCGCAGTGACCCAAGTAGCTCACCGGCGGATTGGGTTGAGCGGACGCAGGGCCACGACGGAGCTGAAGCCCGCCACGCGCCGCACTACCTCGCCGTCGTCCAGTCCGAGGAGCGCAGGGCAGCAGCGGTCCAGGGCCGCCACGGGCGCGTAGCCCAGCGCCAGCGCGGGCTCACCCCATCGCAGCCCCGTCGCGGCGCTCAGCCCCTGCGCGTCCCACCACGCCCGCACGTCCCTCGCCACCCCCTCGCTCCGCCTCGGCGACCAGCTGCCTCCGAAGAAAGCCTTCGCGTCCGCGGAGAGGTGCGCCTGCGGACGGAGGTTCTGCAGCCCCACCACCCCGTCCCGGTCCTGAAACGCCTCCAGCACGTGCTTCCCCACCTGCCAGCCACTCCCACAGTCACACAGTGCTGTAACTTATCAACCTTCCTCCAGTGAGTATTTCCCACTCTTGACACTCGTCCAGTCTCTCTCTTGTTCTTTGATTGCCTCTCTCTATCCCCAGTTCACCCTTACTTTCTTCACACAGCTTCTCTCAGTGCGTGTCCTATGCACTACCACAACAGATAACAGAGGAGGATGGAACCCTAAACTCACTCTTCCCGGTCACATTCCATTCCACATGTTCTCATAGCTCACCCTGAAAGCTCAATTAATGGGAATGTTACTGGTAGGCTGCAATCATTCGAATTGCATGCCTTGCGTGCTTTTTCAGCCTATTAAGGTTGCCATCATTCCCTCCCATTCCGTGTATTCCCTCCTAACCACTGCCCTTCCTATTAGCCCTTCTCTCTCTGTATCTCTCTCTATCCTTGTGTGTGTGTGTGTGTGTGTGTGTGTGTGTGTGTGTAGCACGGAGGTGAACGGCACCCGCCCTCACCTCGCAGTAGTTGAGGTACATGTGGCCAAACTCCATTTGGAGTTGAAACTCGCGCAGCTCCGATGCGCGCAGTGCCACGCGGCGGCGGCGGTGGTCAAAGGCCGCGACGATGGTCGGACTGGGCGGCGACCTGTCAGCCATCGCATCAGGCCACATCACTCACCGTTACGGGATAATGCGTGTGCGCAGCAGGAACACGAAGAGATGCGTTACATACCGCCAGGGCAGGTAGAAGGGCAGAATGCCCTCAATTCGGTGGATGAGCAGATTGTAGTCCTGCAGCAGAGGAGCAGGAGTAACCAAGGGCTGGATTCAGGGGAGGGGAGGGGAAGGACGGACAGGTCAGAAGGCGCTGCTCACCTGGATGGCCTCCCGCACATGCAAAGGTGCTTCTAGAAAGAGCTGCGCCGGGCGCTCTATCGACCCCCTCATCACCTGCGCCAACCCACCGTTCCACTCCAACGCATTCAGGAAGGAATAGAGCTATCTCTTTGCTGTCGTTGTATTTGGGTAAATAACACGCAACCATCGCCGACGCTATTCACACGCTCGCCACCTCTGCGCCCTTTCTGTGTGTCTTCTAGTATCCTCCCTCAAATAAAGTGGTATACTCTCTGTACATACCATCCGTGCCACCTTACATTCGATTAAGTGGGTTTGGGGAGTGACCTCGAAGCGCTTGTGCAGCACATTGAGCCGCTGCTGCACCTCGCCCACCGCCAAGCCAGGGCTGTCGCCGTCTGTCAGCAGGGCACGGAAGGGGTGCACCTCCGCCAGGTCACTCTCGAGTTCAGGGACGGAGCCAGCACGCCAGCCCTCGATCGCCTTGTGACCCAGTCAATCAGACACGCCCGTCACAAACACTCCGATGAAGTGAACACTCCGATGAAGTAAGTAAACAAGCAAAACAGCTGTGGAGTGTCAACGCTGTGCGTGGGGGTGGTACCTGTGCGCAGGCGGCTAGTCGCGTCCACGCCAATTGCAGCGTGCGTTGTGGGTTCTCCTCGAAATTGTAGACCCGGTCGGTGTATTTGAGCTCCAACCGCTGTTCAGCCGCGACGCGAAGCTCGTTGTGCCAGCGGCGGGCGAGGCTGATGGGGAGCGGGTGAGAAGGCGTCAGCGGCGGGTGGTATCGCTAGGCATGTGGGAAGGGCGGGCGGGAATGTGTGGAGGGTGCAGTTCTGGTATTTGTTCTAGCGCCTATAATATTTTTGTGATTTTTGGGTGCATCTTGTTCTGTAATCATGGTACTTGCAAAAAATGAACGGCAAACCAGTGTTGGTACAATGTCACGCATAGCGTCGATTGGATGCAGGAGACAATGCAAAAGAAGCTTAGCCAATTAGACACAAGATGTAAAACGCAGCACCGTTCTCGAGTGGACAAACATGGTCTTGCGCTCGAAAGACAAAATTAGCTCGACGAGTAAACTAAATATCAAAATAATAAGACGAGAACGACTCAATCGTGTCGACTTGCAAAAACACGGCCGACCCGTGTAAGTCGATATATTTGTTGACTCAATAAACATACGCATGGTCGGAACATAGTCAGTACCAAAGGCTACTTCAGGTTTATGTTGCGACAGTCGTGGTGGAGAACGTGATCAACGCGAGAGCATTCACCGAGTATGCTTCAAAATGGAGCAATAAATGTCAATTTGATTACAAAAGAGGTGCAAAAATACCAAAACAAGGTAGCTGTAGCTATTTACAGGTCGTGTTAGGTAGCTGTAGCCCTAACTAAACCTAATGACATGGTCTAGGGTTTAGTCTCGCACAATAATAACAGTTTCTACTGAACAGGCAATTAATATAACTACGGGTACGGTATACAACCAAAAAAAGGATTGCGAAAGTCAACAAAACAACTGTAATCAAAACAAAAAGAAAAACCGTCACTATTAATTAAAAATGATGAATGTAACGGCTATCATGCGAAAACATATGAAAAAAATTGTTTTCATATATCTCATATAAGCCCACCCCCCTCACCCGGATGGCAGCACGTCATACTCCAGGGTCAGCACCTGCCCGGCGTCGTTCTGAAGGCTCAAACACACCTAAGAAAAACCGCATCAGCACAATTAAGGCAGGATGGGCTGTCAAGTACGTATTCACACCTCATTACTACGTCAAGGATGAAATATATCCTGTAATCAAATGCGGGTATTGAATGGAGCAACTGCTGTGGGTCATTACCATCGGGAAAGCGGGAAGGGGGGAGGCCGTGGGTACCTTGGGGGGACGGGCGTGGAGTTGAAAGGGGAGGGCGCGGCGGAGGTGGGCGATCCATCCACGCGACGACGAAGCGGCCGCCATCAGTCGGTTCACGCCACCCCTTCCCTCCAGCGGAACGTACGCCCACTGCAGCAGCCTCACCCCGCCCGATGACGACCCCCGGCCCTCCGTAGGCAGATCAATGCTAGACGCCTGCTCACCACAAGAAGAATCCAAGTAATCTTACACAAGTCTTTCAACAGTCCTACACAACAACCGTACAAGCTTTTACTGCGAAAAGAAAAACACAAGACACAATCTCGTAATGAACAAAATTCAATACTTATGATCTTCTAAAACTACCCGCACATTTCGCACACACAAACACACATAGGCACAGACACACGCACATACGCACACGCACACACACAGGCGCGCACACACTGTGACACACACACGCGCACATACGCACGCGCACACACACACACACACAGGCACCCACACAGGCGCGAACACACTAACACGCACATGCACATGTTTACTGACACACACATTTACACACACACATTCACAGACACATGCATGCACACATGCATACACACACACGCACATGTACACACATACACGCGCACATACGCACACGCACACACACACACACACACACAGGCACCCACACAGGCACGAACACACTGACACGCACATGCACATGTATACTGACACACACATTCACACACACACACACACACACACACACACACACACACATTCACAGACACATGCATACACACACGCACATGTACACACATACACACATACACACAAACACGCCCATATACACACACACTGATACGGACACACACACACACACACATGCATACACACACGCACATGTATACACATACACACATACATACACATACACACATACACACACAAACATGCCCATGTACACACACACACACTGATACGGACACACATACATATATACACACATGTGTGCGCGCGGAATGCTTTCTCCCATTTCCTTTACTTGTTTCAGCGCTTGCGCACTTTTTAAATTGCTTTGTACATTATTCCACGATCGTAGAACTGCAAATTCTGCAGCAGCACTTTGTATCAACAGCCAAGTCATATTCCGAATCGCTGATGACTGATGGGCAAACACACCTCCGCCACGGTGGCCCTTCCTCCCATCGCGGAGGCCAACCGGTGCACCGTCTCTTGAGAAGACTCCGCTGCAGTGCCCCTCAGCCAGAACCACATCTCCAGCCTGCCGGGCGAGGCCACTGGACTTCCGTGTTTCTGCATTTCATGCTGCAGCAGCTCAAGGCTGGCGAGGGGGCGAAAGTGGACGACGCAATCCTCGTCGGGCCGCGCGAATCGAACGCGCAGCAGAGCTCCGCGAGTGTAGGGATCGCTATGCTTGTACGCCTGTTATGAGTATGACAGGTGTGGCACACGCAAATCAATTCCCGTAAGCACACACACATGTACTGTCTCTCACTCTCCCTCCCTCAAGACACACACACACACACACACACACACACACACACACACACACACACACACACACACACACACATACGCACCCCCCCCCAACAAACACCACATACCCATGCACGCACAAGCACACACACACACCCTCTCTCTGAAGACACACACACGCGCGCGCGCGCGCACACACACTCACACACACCACATACCCATGCACGCACACGCGCATGCACATACTTCATCTCTCTCTCTCTCAAAGCTACTGAGAGGTTGTAACATCGCTGAACTTGGTGGCACATATGTGGGGTGGTTTGCTGCTCTGAAATGATACTGCCATGATACGTTAATGGTTATATTTTTCCAATCAATACATGAGCTACACATCATAGCAGATAATTGTAGAAATGTTTCCAGGATGAAGCAACCCAATTCGGGTAAAGCGAAAATGAACATGAACGACGAATGAGCTCGCCACTCGTCACGCGATACCTGCCGGGCAAAGTGACGCTCCGCCTCCGCCGTGTCCTCGATCCAGTCAATTCGATGTTCAGGCAGTCCTCCATCCGACACAAGGCGGTGCAGTGGAGGCACCTGTAGGGGCCCCGTTGAGTGATACACCGTCGCAGACTCAGTCCGGATGAAGCCAGGCCCCACCCGCGTATCGACGATAGCAGTGCGACCGAGGCGTCACACCTCTGTGTTGGTGCCAGGGACGCTAGAAGGGATGAGAGCATCAGCAGGCTGCCTCTCCTGACGGAAACCCACCGCCAATCCGTCGGCAGAACACCGTTGCCTCAGAAAGTTGGGCAGCTCTTGCAGCGTCTCGAGCCCGTTCTTCCAGTTGCCATCGCCTTTGGTGCTCCGAAAGCGGTTGAACCCCGCGGCAATGAGTAAGCAAACGACCAGCCGCGCCTGCGCACCAACCCATGCACAAATCACAAAAATGAGTTATATTGCGTATATGCCCTGCCCTATGGACGCATTGAGTGCTACTCGCGTATTGGGCATCTACATCCTACAGTAGGCAAAACTTCAGCACCAACTTACTCTGGCCTGCATTTAGAACTCTGTGAGTCTGTGTTCGTATGGAAAAAAACCAAGTGCTGACAGCTTACATATGTTAATATGTTTAGCAATGTCGTTACAAAGTATTCCTCCGCCTTATGTGATGAGAATTTGTATAACCTCTTATTAATCATGTACTTTGCCCACAATCACTTGTCCGAAGCATAAGCATAACTGCAGGATAATACTCCTGTGTCCACAGTGCTCTTCCTCCAGCACGGCTCTTCCCCAAAGCTCTGGGGCGCTGCTAGGACCAGGAGGAGAGATCAGGGTGAATGGTAGCCGGGCTGCACTGTTTGCCTCACCTCGTGGGCGCCCCCGGTCATGCCCCGCACAGGCACAATGCGGTCCGCGGCGGTGGAGCCCCCAACGTCAACGGCGCGAAGAACTGTGCCTGAAAACTGCTCGTCGCGGTGCTTCTCGTGCCACCGGTCAGTGACGTAGGTGATGCCCCACTTGGTGTTGAGGTGGAGCTGACTACCGTAGCAGAGCTCGTCGCCGCGGCGCGCCATGAAATACACGATGTCCTCCGCCTGCGCGGGTTGCGCTTTTTTATAAACAACCACAGCACGCGGCTCCAGCCACACCTGCCAACCGCCCGCCGCAGCGGTCCACGCAAGGTCGAAGAACTCTCGTCGAAACGCAGCCCTTGGGTCGTGCAGAGGCCGCTGACACAAAGCACAGCATGGGCTGTCAGGGTTCGACCCCGATGGCAGTGGCCGTTGTGACCGTGTGATGGAGGTGCTATGTGGGCTAACCTTAGCAAAAGCTGCAGTGCGTGCCAAGAAGCAGTGGTCCTCCAGAAAACCGATCTGTCTGCGTGTCGGGAACCGCTCTCTCAGCTGCCAGAGACACCATCCCTCTGACTGGCGCGCAGGCGAGAAGGGACAGCTGGTTTAGGACAAAGACACACACCGCGGTGGTGCGAACCCAAAGTGGAGCAGTTGACATGAAACATGAGACGCTGAGTGTTGATTGACATGATGAGTTACCTCTGTTTCAAAGCGAGCGTCGAGGTGGTACTCGTAACCCTCCCCCTCCTGTCGAGTCCGCTCATTGGGTGAGCCCAAAGGCAAGCAAGCCACAGTAGCGGGAGGGACACTGCCAGGCCGAGCAAGCTGCCCACCTTCCCCCGCATCCGCTTCAGCGCCATCTCCTTCCACCACACATGCATCGTATCGCGGTGCGTCCTGGACCGCTCCAGAATCAGCGGCGCCACGACCCCTACGACACCACCCGCATAGACACACACACACACACACATACACACACACACACACACACACACAAACACACATGCATGCATGCATGAGACGCCGCACCATGCATCTCATGTTAAGAAGCACACGCATGTCATCAAGTTGCTTTCTCACACACTCGACCTGTGTCAACCGGCATGCAGACAAGCGCCAAATCGATCCCCCATCCCCTGTCCTCAGCCCCACCTGCTTTCGGTGTCTCCTCCGCTGCAGTCACTAGAGCCTCCAGCCAGCCAGGCTGAACGAAGGTGTCATTGTTGACGTACACAGTGTACCTGCTTGGCGTCGCGCAGGCAAGCACGTCTACCATTACATTCACAACAGCGCTGCTATGTCCATGGTGCTGATGACGGGCTGACTTTAATGAGTGTCAAGGGGGTGAGGGCGGTGAAATGGCCCACCTGGTGACGACGAGGGCCGCCGCTGCGTTACGCATATCGTAAAAGTTGTGCATATGAGGGTATGCGACTCGCTGAAAGCCGGGTGTGGCCTGCTCACAGTGCTGCACGTAAGCCGTCAAGTCGGCGCTGTGCGGGCCAGTGTCGAGGTAGAGGACGGCTGCGACGTGCGGGGTGGCAGTCCACAGTTGTTCCATCGCGTCTATGGCGCAGCTGAAAAAATCCTTCGGCGTGATCACCAGCGTGACCTCCTTAACGAGGAGCTCATTCAATGAAAGGGGTGCTGTCGGGACAGCGGAGCTCAAGCTCCGCCCCTCCGGCCCTGCTTCTGTTGTTGCTTTCCCGTACTGTGGCAAGGCGTGCGCTCCGGTATGCATGTCACCTGCGACGTAGGCGGTGGTGCGCGGTGGCGCTGCCCATGGCGAGCTGCCAGCTGTCATATCTGCATCAATGCAGGGCGGAGCGCACAGCGGGGGGTACGGAATATTGGTTTTATGCGCTTCCGGATGAGAAATGCCTACGCGGTTGTAGCATCTGACCTCCTTTGACCTCCTTCTCTCCTCCGCGGCCGGTCGATTTTAGGACTCAAACGCGGAGTCCGTCCAGCCACCCACAGCACCGTCGTAGGTTGGACAATTGGCGCTTTACCATGATCAATTTTTTTGGCGCCCCGCCCGGGCCGGCCGGGATTATGGGACTGGCAGGTCAGGTACAGGTACCAGGTACCTGCAGCGGTCTCTGAATAATACCTGTAGCGGTCGCTGAGCCCGCACCGGCACCCTCTGCGGATGGCGGCTTGTAAGCACTACCTGTACTTTTCCGCTATTTCTTCTGAACTCTGACCGTAAGGGCGCAGGGTGCCGGTGCGGGTTCCCTGCCAGTCCCATATCCCGGGGGCGCAAAAAAAAAGAAAAAAAGGGCGCAGTACTGCACTGAGGGCGTGAATGAACGACCGCCTTGCTACCCGTACACTACGTAGGAAGGATTGTACGGTAGCTCTGCCCTGGTAAGGTACCTTGTCCTGGTACGGGTTACCTTTCATCCAGTACGGGTACCGAACCAGGCATTAATATGTTAAAAGGATTTCTTATAAAAGATGTGTGGAAACCACGCGAAGCATAAACAAGGAAGATAATATAAAAGGAGGAAAAAATCCCACAGGCATAAGCCCGAGGAACAGGAAAGCATGCCACAGCGTCAGCACTGTCCTCCTGTAAAGCGTCGCGTAGATAAGAACCCAAAGTCCCATGAACAGTAGTAGAACGACGTTGCACGAAGGTATTCATACAATATTTCCTCCTGCTGCGCGACAGCATCAGCAGCGTCGTTCAGCAGGTCATCACTTCTGGTTCAGGTACCCGTACCTGTACCGTGTCTTCATATAGCATGTACGTGGTACAGGTATACTCTTGCTGTATAGTACGTTTTCTCCGGTCGCTCCATCGACCTTGCTTACTGAACAAATCGGCGGTTCAGCCGACGGTTTAATAACCCGTACGATACGGAAACAGCATCGCAAATTCGCATCAATTGCTTGGTAAGGATCTTTACCCGTTTGCTCATGAACCACGGGTACGGTACCAACAACAGTCTCAAGCAGACGACTTGGATTATTCGATTTACAAAATGCAGGTGCCGGATACCTGTACCCGGTAGCAGATATGGGTATGTCACTCGCTTTGCTTGGAACGCCATCGGTTCAGTCGGTCCATGACTACTACCCCTTCGCTCTAGAGGATGGCGGCCGGTTGGCGCCTATGGCGGCTAAGTTGGTTACTTGGTCGATCGCCTTGCTATCTTGGTGGCACTTCGTCGCTTCCCTGGCATGGGTGTTGATGACTCTCGTTAATTGAGGTGTGATAGTTATGTCCGCATGCAACATTTCGTTCGTCGATCCACTTATGTTCCCTTTTGACGTTTTTTGGAGGATGTGCGGCGAGAATTCATGCAACGTCTTGTTGTTGCTCTTCTTGGTACTTTGGATTCCTATCGTCGCGACGCTTTGCATGAGGGTAGTGATGATGATGTGGCACGCCTTCTTGTTCCTCGGGCTTAGGTCTGCGGGGTTTTTTTCCCTCCCTGCTCCTTTTTGCTTGGTGGCTCTCACTTCTTTTTGTTATAAAAGTAAATTGATTTTGATATGTCATTTGTTATGGCATATATATATATATATATAGAATCATGAAAAGTATTTAAAAAGTAATAAGTTTTGTTTATTGATGGTCAAATTGAGGCGGTTGAACGGCTGAACCGTCGTCCCTTCCGGACTCCCGTACATGTATTTCACTCCATCGCGAGTCGCGATGTAGTGTGTTTTTTATTTGCAAAGCAGGTGGAGGCTCCGTTTGCCAAAAGAAGGAAAAATGTTTGCCAAAAGTGTTGATCTCTTACAATGTTTGCTCGCAAGGGTCCTAGGGCCTAGTACATACTCTAATTGAGGGAGTCGGGAGGGTTGGTTGCGTGACCTGTGCTCGCGCAAAGGCAGAAGGTGGACGACCTCCGTGTGTCGGCGCGTCAATTATAGGGGCAACGCATGTCAGTGTTTTACCATAATGACATGCGCTTAAAATTTGTAAAGTCATGGCAACGGCCGACTATTCTCGCCCCCAATGTAATTTAAACCTCTTTAGCATCAATACGACCATTTACAAAGCGGGTGGAGGCTTGGTTGGCCATGTTCTCGCTAATAGGCAGGTTGATCGTAGGCAGGCCACCCCATGGTGTAAGCCAACCGAAGAAGAACCACTCCGATCGCCATGCAAGGGCAGTACGGTCGATGCAGTCCAGGACAACGCTCGACTCGGTTGACCAACCGCCGAAGTATTCAATCTTGTGTAGCGTCAGTATGACGTTGTAGGCGACTGTCGCGGCTCCATTTCGTTAGGAGTGCGAATTACAGCTAAATCCATCGGGGGGGCGCTATTGTAGCGTTGTCGTAACCTCGTGTAGCCAACCTATGAGCGTGTTAGTTGTCCATTCTTTGTGCTTCGTTGACAAGTCGATTGCCCAGCGCGCTGCGGGTAATTTTCCTTTAAAGATTATGCGTCGAAGTGAATCGAGAAACAATATCATATGAATTACCTCCGTATGTACAATAGGCGGTAGGTGGCATAGTAGTTTACGCTGTGCTAACACTCCGCGTTGTCCCTTCCTCGTGCGATGGTAAAGGCGAATCCCGTCGTCCTTGGAGGAGATGAGGTCTTCGGTTAGGCAGTTGATGCCCGACCCTCCCATGCAAAAGATCAGGTACAATGCTACTACACACGTACATGCCCGCATGAGTCGTACTTGATCGCGTGTTGGGCTTGTGCTCAGGACAACACGCGTTGTTGATTCCGCGAGCTAGAGGCGTAGGGCTTGGGCCTGGTGTAGGGCTTGGACGATTATGGATGCTAGCATGTGTACGCGTACCGGAGTGTCGTCGATCGCTACTTGGTATACGGCAAGCCTTTTTCGTACCTTATCGACGAGGTCTCCGAGGGCAAATGCTTCGAGGCCGTGGTCCTTGAAGAAGCCGTTGACTGCCGACATGTATAGTTATAGGCTTGATGCCTTGATGGTCCCGAGTTGACCTAAACACGCAATGTACCTAGCCATGTGTGCCGGCGTAGCATCTAGTGGCGTGAGCATGTGCTCGTCGCACAAGTCGAAGTAGCGGCGTATCGTAATGCCGTACGTCGCTTATGTGTTGGGTGCCCATGTTGCGAATACCATGGCTAGTGTCTTCGCCCCGATTACGTCAAAACCGAAAATATTGGTCATGTACGGTTTCATCGTCTCGATCCACGGGTTGTTGGCAATGACGCTTACTCTATACTTTGGTTTGGAAGATCGTCCGGGCCGCTGAATGGGGATTCTTGGTTCTCGTGTAGCCCGTAAAAAGTGCCAACGTAGCGCTCACAACTCCCCGTCTTAAGTAGAGCAAGGCCGGGAGGGAACTCGTAATACATTGACGGCCCAATGACGGCTGGATGTTATATTCCGTAGAGCCCGACGACTGGGTTGGAACAAGTTTGGACGGGGCGCGACGATTGATTCCTCAAAGGCCATCTCGGTAAGTGCATGATGCTAGACCTTTCATTTCCATTAGCGGCCGACTACAATGGTTGTTGCGCCGCTCCGCCGTAGTTTTTAGACGGGATGGGCTAGTAGGGGCCACGGGGGGTTGCACATGTTGTTTTCCTTGCGCCAGTTTGAGTCCGATAGATGCAGGGCGTCCGCGGCTTCGCAAGCCGGGTCCTTCCATCGACAATTGAAATTGAAATTGTTTCCAACAATGTCAGAATAAACCGGTTGCTGTCTCTTTGCCATTCTAGGTCTCATTTGGCAGGGGCTAGACTGTGAGCCACTAATCCAAAACCTCTCCATTGGTAGTAGCGATACCGTCTAAAACATACAAGTAAACATGTAGTTATTATTTTCTGATTCTATAGGTATTTTTGTTTGCATACAATATGAAATAAAAAGTGTCGCTATTCTCAACGATACGCGGCCTTCTCTAGCCGCGTTGGGGACGCTGATCAGCAAGGTTGGTTAGCTTGTGGTGGTCGAGTCGGACCTGCCTTACCTTTGCTCATGTGCGACTCCGGTCGTGCCGGAGCTAGGGGGGAAGGCAAGTGATAACCCCCCTCGCTCAGGTCGTCGACGGTCCCTACTCGATCCATGAACATCCCCGTATGAGATAGTAGTTGGTCCTCTCGTAGCAACTCGCCACCTAGCCTAGTCTTCTCTCCTCTTTCGGGGGTTGGGAAGAGAAAAATAACTATGCCTCTGACGGTGTCCGGCTGGCTTTCCTGCCCCCGTGCCAAATTTTCTCGTGTCCCATGTCCTTTCGCCGTATGTATCCAGAACGTGTCTGGTCGCGTTGTGGCCGTCCGTACCCTCCCCCGGTGGTTTACGTTATTATGGGGCCGACTTTACGAGCATTGTGTCGTTTCGATAACCGTAGGCACACTGCCTGAGTAAGCATGTCGATAACCGGGTACCGAATGGGGGAGGGGTTGGTAGAACACATGGATCGAGTCGCCGCTCCTCAAAAGATGGTGGGTACGGGAATATTTTTCCAAAAACCCCCCGTACCGGGTTTTTCCGGCGGCGGATGATCTTAAGGACCTCCGTCGCCAGACCGTGCCGCTCCTCCGGCTGCGACCCTCCTCCATCCTACGTAGCTTCTAGCCTCACCCCCAAGGGAGACTTAAAACTCACGAGGCTGGCGACTGCTAGCGAGCGCCGTGCCCTAGCGCTGCTTCCCGGCTGCCCGCCGCTAGCTCCAACACCCTCGTCCCACCGCTTATCCGTCCCTACCCTTCTTCGCCAAAACATTTCGCAGACGCCGCCCCCGCCCCTTTGTCGGGAGAGTATCTGCGAGTATTTAGTCACGAAAAAACATATCGGACTGGCCTAGCGGGAGATCCATGTGCTGGTGTACGGATATTATGATTTTCCAAAACCCTCCGTACATGGGTTCCCGACAGCTTTTGATCCCGCGGATTGCAACTGCCGGTACCTCGTTAAGCCCCCTACCGTGCCAAGCTTAGCACGGCTACAAGGTTACCAACGCCCCCCGCGTGGAGGTAGAGGTAGGTGCCGACGGGCATGCGAGCGCATTCTCTCCGGGGCCGCCGCCGCTGCTCCGCCGGCGGGCGCCTCCAACGACAATTGTATAGGAGTGTGTTGAGCGCGGACGCGAAGCGATCGATAGAGTGTCTGCTGAACCTCGCGTCGAGTTCCGCAAAAAGAACCGCGTTGAGCTTCCAATCGTCGATGTCAAGGTGTCGGCTGAGCTTCTCGGGCCGTACGTTCGTTGTTCATCGGATGGCGCGCGTTCGTATGGAAATGTTGTTCGTGTCAAGTAGACACAAAAGACGCCGTAGTTCGTCCATCATCACGAGCGACCGTGAGGTTAGGCCTGTCAGAATGTGACAAACTCCATGGTTGTCTTCGTGCAATAGGACGTTGCGGCCGGCCAGCTCACGCAAGAAGCTCTCGACGGCGTGACGGGCGGCCTTCATCTCTTTCCATGCAATGTGGTACTCATCGTCCTCGGCGCTCTTTCTATCCTCGTGCCTCGAGGCGTCCGTTGAGGACCGCACCCCATCCATAGCCCGAGGTGTCCGTGTGTAGGTAAGCGGTCTCGATCGGCTTGTGAATGGGCTTGCAGTTGGATTGAGTGGGCACCTCTGTCCACCACATCAAGTCGCGCCGCAGTTGGGTGTTAGCCGGGCGATGCCTCCCCATTTTTCTCCGACGATGGTGTGCAGTTCCCGGAGGAAGAATCGGGCAGCGGGAATACCCAAGAAAAAGTATTTTGCTTGTCCCGCTAGTTATTAAAGGCCTTTGACGGGTAGCGAGCGTGCGTTCCGTGTAGCACGTCCGATTAGCTGTCTTATTTGTTTCGCGATCTTGGCGAGTTTCGTCTCCAGCACGTACAAGTATCATGGCGTTGTGTCGATGTCGATTCCTAGGTGGTGGCCGACTTGCACGGGCTCTCAAAAGCCCTTGGTTGGGTGGCGTAGAGTGCCGAGACGGTCTAGGAGGCTGGCGAGGCGTTGGCGCGATGTAAGCGCTTCCACCTGCGTGGCCGCGAATAATAAAAAATCGTCGACATAGGGGAGAATTCTCGCGCCGCACTAGCGCGTTAATCTGAGGTAGGCCTTCGTGCGATTGCCTTGTGCCGGGTGGGGTAATTCTGGATGTGGTGCTCGCAGGAAATTCACGAAGGTTAGCGCCATTTTGAAGAAATAGATGAGGGATATGGACCACCCATAGGTAGCCTTGCATATCGGTAGAGCTATCCTCGCACGTTCACGGTGAAGTAGTCGCGGTCCGCTGGGTTGATGCCCACCGCGTAGAAGCCGTGCCGCTCCTCCAACTGCAACTCTCCCCCGGGATTCTCTTGGCGTGCTACCTCCCCCCCTTGGTAGGCATGTTTTGTCAGCATTGGTGGCGAGTTGCGAGCGCCATGCTTTGGCGCTGCTTCCCGGCAGCCCGCCGCCAGCTCCAACGTATCTCCACCCCCCCCGCACTCCGCCCGTACCCTTCCCGCCGCTGCATTCCCTTAAGATGCATACCCGCTAGGGGAAGCATCTAAGGGTACTACGCAGGGATAAAGAATATCGGACATGCAGAGCGAGAGATATTGGCGCCAATGCGTACAAATTTTATTTTAAAAGTCCTCCGAACATGGCTTTCCCGACAGATGATGGTCTCAAGGATCGTAACTGTCGGCTCACCCCGCCTAGCCCCTTGCCGTGCCATGCTTGGCACAGCTATAAGGTTACCATCACTTACCACGAAGAGGTGGGGGTGAGTGCCGACGGGCATGCGAGCGCAACCCCCTCCGTGGCCGCCGCCGCTGCGCCGCCGGCAAGCGCCGAATAGTCACTACGTCTGAATCGCTATACACGGGCAGGCTGCGGGGCGTTGCTTACAGTCGTGGCTGAGTACATTTCTAGTGTGTGGACGGGTTGTTATTGGTGGCCAAGACTCCCCAAGCGAACGCGCATGTGTGCGAGGACGTGAACGAGGAAACAAGGCTATGATAGCCGGCGGTGTTCGTAATCATGCTTTGATCGGTAATCATATGGAACTGTTTACATATCCCTCCGTAGGACTTCTAATGGACACATGTGTACGCTAGACTCCGGGGGAGTCTTGGCCCTCCACCTATAGGTGTTCGCTATAGGTGTTCGCCGCTCAGTCGCGATGCGATGCGATGGGTTCATCATATACACAATATGTTCCTATCGGGTACCGACTTTTGGCGGTACTTGGATAAGGCGTACACCTCCGTTCCGGGAAGCGGCGGTTCTAACCCCCTTCATGCTATTCCGTGTGTACATGGATTAACAGGTTATGGGCCCTCCGCGTTTACGTGGGGTTTACTAGGGCACCGGCCGGAGTTTGTCCATTAAGGGGGAGTGTTTACATATCCCTCCGTAGGACTTCTAATGGACACATGTGTACGCTAGACTCCGGGGGAGTCTTGGCCCTCCACCTACAGGTGTTCGCTATAGGTGTTCGCCGCTCAGTCGCGATGCGATGCGATGCGATGGGTTCATATACACAATATGTTCCTATCGGGTACCGAGTTTTGGCGGTACTTGGATAAGGTGTACACCTCCGTTCCGGGAAGCGGCGGTTCTAACCCCCTTCATGCCATTCCGTGTGTACAAACGGCTGCGTACTGGAGGCTGCCCAGGAGGCTGGGGTAGACGTCCTTGGCCACCCATGTGAGAGAGGGCGAATTCAAGTGTGCAAGGCCGGCGAGAAAGCCCGGGTCCATCGGAAGTGACGACGGCTTAGAGTCGGACATGCCGTACTTGGCGAGGATGTCGCGCAGGTACTTGGACTGGTCCAGCGAGATTGTGCGCGTGGAGCGATCGCGGGTAATGTGCATGCCGAGGAGTTGGGAGAGGTCGCCTAGGTCCTTGATTTTGAACCGTGCTCCGAGTTGGGCTTTGAACGATGCGAGCCAAGTGGCATCATTGCAGGCCGCGGGAATGTCATCGACGTACAGGGCGATCATGGCGAAGACGTGGCCGGTGCGAAAGATGTAGATGCACGGGTCGGAGACGCATTGTTGCCAGCCATGGTCGACGAGCCAAGCACGAAGTAGCATGTTGAACTCGCGGGGGGGCTGCTTAAGGCCGTAGAGGCAGCGCTTGAGGTGACAAGCCTTGGACGTTCCATCGGTGAAGCCGAGGGGCTGGCGGATGTACACATCCTCCCGGATGGGGGCGTAGAGAAACGCTGTGTCGATGTCAAGCTGGCAGAGTTCAAGGTCGCGGGCGGCTGCGATGGTTAGGAAGAGACGCAGGCTGGCCATGCGGATGACCGGGGAGAAGGTCTCCGTGTAGTCCAGTCCAGCGCGTTGACTGCACCCCTTGGCGACGAACCGCGCTTTGAAGCGGGAGACGTCGCCGGCTGTATCCGACTTGACTTTGAAGATCCACATGCTGTTAACGACCATGCGGCTGGGGGGGAGGTCCACAAGGTCCCACGTGCCATTGCTGATTAGGGAGGAATACTCCTGTTGCATAGCGGCTTGCCATTGGGGGGCTTGGGCGCTGTCCAGCGCAGCCCGGTAGGATTTTGGTTCCACACACTCTCGGGCGGAGAGGAGGGCGATGGCAGTAGGGGACGTGCCGGCAGGTATGTGTGGGGGACCAGTGACAAGGTCGGGGACGTGAGGGTGCTCAAATATGTCCTCTTGAGCTTCGCCTTGTTCAGGATCACAACACGCCGTTACGAGGGTCGGTGGGTAGTCGGACAAGTGGGCAACCGTATCGCCGTAGCGAATGGGGTGGGAGCGGAGCCGAGCATGGCGAGGGGCTGCGGGGGGGGGGGTAGGGGTGTGGGTAATGTGAGGTCAATGGGGTGGGATAGGGGTGAGTCTGCGGGTACGTCTTCCGAAGAGTCGGTGATGGCCGAGTCGACGGAGTGTTGTGTGTCGAAGCCTGGGGTGTCTTCCTGAATGACAACATGTACGGAAGTGGTGATGCGACGCGTTTCCGGATTGTAGACACGATACCCGGGTGCGTCAGGGGGATAGCCCACCATGACGCCGCGAAATGCTTTTTCACTGAGTTTCCGACGTTGTTTGTCGGGGACCTTGGCGAAAACGGCGCAGCCGAAGACGCGGAACTTGGAGGCGTTGGGCACCGACGACGTAAGGAGTGTGAGGGGGACGCCCCCATTAGGTCCGACCGAGCGACTGTACGTGCGGTTGCGAAGGTACACAACAGTGCTGACAGCGCACGACCACATGGAGTTGGGAACGGCCATGTTGTGGAGCATCGCCGATGCATTGTCCCGGATAGTGCGCCAGGGACGTTCGGCCTTGCCGAGCATGTGGTGGGCGTATGGGGCAGAGAACTGCACCCCGACGCCGAGGTGTGCGCACATACTGCGAGTGACAGCAACTTCAAACACATAGTCGGAGTCAAACTTGAGGACCGGTGCGAACGCGCCCGTCTGGGAGTGATGGCGGGCATGCAAGTGTTTGATGTCCAAGAGGATGGTTTCCAATTCCGAACATGCGTCGTCTTTAGACTTAAGGAACCGCACCCACATGTAGTTGATGTGGTGGTCGATGACGAGCAAGCAGTAACGGAGGCCATGTGGGGAGGGGACATTGACCGTGGCCCAGAGGTCAGCGGACAGCTTGAGGAGGGGGTGGGATGGTTTTGCGCAAGCGGCTGTGTTGCGTGGTGCAGCTGTGGCTTTGTGAAGTAAGCAAGAGTCGCAAGAAACTTTGGTTACAGCGCTAGCTAACACGGGGCTAGTCGGGACACCGTGATTATGCTGAGCCTGAAGGTTGTGCATGTTGAGGTGGCCAAACCGACGGTGCCACAGGACGGGATCACACTGGGCAGTGAGGGCAACTTGAGGTGAGGCGTCAAGTTCCGCCGGTGCGGATGGGCTGGAAGGGAGGTCCGGCTGGTGGGGAAGGAGGTAGAGACCGTTTCCGGAACTCCGATTGATTCAAACGCCGGACGCCGGGATTTGAACTCGCGCAGTAAGGGCCCATAGCCTTTCATCGGAGCATCCCGTTGGTGGCGCAAATATCACCAACCTTTAATTTGTGAGGTTGATGCGGAGGCTTACTCCGGGGAACCCCAAAAGTACTAAAGATAACATACCGAACGGCACTATCCGCGGTAGCAAGGTACGGGCCACTAACATCTGAGGGAGGGTAGAGAGTATAAAGCCTTAGCGGCGTACCACACACGTAATCATGAGCCAAAAAGCCGAATGTGCGCCTCCAAAGTCCGATGCTAAGAAGTCCACGATTTTGTCCAATATTTTTTCTGCGCCGCAACGGAGTCGGTCTAGAAAAAAAAGATGGACGTAGTTGATATTGTTGGACGCCGGGGGTCCGTCCGACATTGAGAAGTTCATCGCCAAGGGAGGGAGCGCCTAGGGTACGAGTACATGCACCGCTGTATGTCATCAACAAGGGGTACCAAACACGGGGACTTTTCGGAAAAACTCGCACACATACTTCCCCAACTCCTCCGTAGCAACACGATACCAAATGGGGACGTACATGGTCTTCATAACATAATTTCCATCTTTAGAGAAGGCATTTATCGCCGTGGAGTCACGGCAGCGCTCCCCAATAGTCCGGGGGGGTACTAGTCGCCAAGTTGAATGAAAGTGAGCCAAATGGATAAGCTTATCGTACTTATCGACTAAAAAGTTCCATACGTGGTTGACGATTCAGCCGGGCCGAAATAGTACACGGTAAGGTCGAGCACAAGAACCCGTCGAAGGGACGTTGGCGGCCGACCGGATGTAGCGTGGGCGGATGTGGATGTCGTTGGTGTCGAGTAGGAACCACAAACGCCGTAGTTCGGTCATCATGACGGGCGACTGGGAAGTTAGCTTGGTTAGGACGGCGACCACGGCAGTGTTGTCCTCGTGGAGGAGGACTTGTCGTCCTCGGAGTTGCGGGAGAAAGGTTTCGACCGCGTGCCGGACTGCCCGAAGCTCCTTCCACGTAATGTGTTGGAGGCGGTCGGTGGCGCTCCAAAACCCGCGGGCTTGGTAATTGGCGTCCTCGTTGAGGACGGCCCCCCATCCGTAGTCGCTCGAGTCGGCGTGCAAATAGGCGGTCTCGATGGGCTTGTAGATCGACCGGCCGTTGTGTTGGGAGGGTACCGTGCGCCACCACTCGAGGTCGCGCCGGAGTTGGTGGGTGAGGCGCACGCGTCCCCCCCAACCGGTACGGGTAGCCAAAACGTTGTGGAGCTCGCACAAAAAGAATCGGGCGGGCGCGATGGCGAGGTAGAGAAATTGCGCCTTCCCCGCGAAGGCTGCAAGTTGGCGTGTGGGTAGCCATCGTGCGTTGGACGCTGCTCGACCGAGCAAGGACGAAGCGTGTTGCGCGAGGTGGTGCAGTTTTGCGAGTGGGGCGCGAAACTCGCCGCGGTGTAAATCCACCGTGAGGCCCAAGTGGTCGCCGACTTGCGTTGGCGTCCACACACCTTTCTTGGGGTTGCGCTGTAGGCCGAGGCTGTCGAGCAGGGCTTGGACGCGCTGCCGCAGTAAGAGTGCCTCGTCGTAGGAGTCCGCCAAGAAGAGGAAGTCGTCCATGTAGGGGAGTAGTCGAGTTCCTCGCCATCGCGCGTTTCGGAGGAAGCGCTTGGACGGGCGGCGTGGGCCGGCCGGTATAGCTGCGGGCGTGGGAGGTGGTGGGCGGCGTAGGTGGTTCGTAAACACTTGCGTGAGTTTGCAAAAGTAGTAGGCGGAGCCCGACCACCCCATGGGGAGGCACGCGAGGCGCCATAAGGTGCCGCGGTAGTTGACCGTGAAGTAATCTCGGTCTTCCTCCCGGATGCCAAGGGTGTAGTACCCATCGGCGAGGTCGAGTGAGACGAAGTAGTCCCCCGGTCGAGATAGATGGCGGAGGTGCTTGAGGGTCTCGCAAGTCATGTTGAACGTCGAGCATTAGCGGTTGAGTTCGCGAAGGTCGATAATCAAGCGCCATTGATTGCATCCGGGTTTCGGGACCAAGAACATCCGGGAGACGTAGCGTGGGTTCGTAGAGCGCTCCCACGCGCCGCAAGCCTCGAAGCGTGGGAGTTCCGAGTTGAGAAACTCGAGTTGGTCGGGTGTGGCGTCTAGCATGGAGATGCCATGGTTGAACGGCTTGGGACGTAGGCCGTGCTTGAACTTCACACGTACGCCGTGGCGGATCCAACTTAGGACTTGGCCGCTCGCGCCGATGCGCTCCCACTCCCGCCATTTTCGACGTACGCGGTGGCGCATGAAGGAAGATGTCGGGGAGCAGGAATCGGCGCGGCGGGCCACACCATCATTTCTTGCTTGGGGTTTTAGCCGAGTCGGTCGGCTTGGGTGGGAGGGTTGCTCGTGCCGCGGCTGCTGCTGCTGCGGCGGCCTTGCGTTTGTCGGCGGCGGCTTTGCGGCTCCGAGCGTCGGGGCCGTTGGGCTTGTCCGGTGTGACCTTCGCGAAAGCGGCGCCGGCGGCGGCCTTGCTGGCAGCGTGTAGGCTGACTTCAAGCGTGCGGTCGACGAAAGCTTGGCGTAGCGCGTCCAATGTGCCGGAGACCGCGGTAGGACGCGGTCGGCAGAAGCGTTCGTGTGCCAATTCGGCGAACACGCGGTCCGCATCCGTGCTCGTTTGTCCGCCCTTGGTGAGGCGGAGGAAGCCCAATCGAGTACGGGCGGCCTCCTCCGTCGCTGTGTGGGTGCGATGGCCCGCTCGGATGAGGGCGATCGCCGCCGCCTGCTCTGTAGGTAGAGGTGGGCCGTGCGACAACGTGTCCAAAGCCTCGCCAATTGCCGCGTTGGCGCAACTGTCGAAGAAGGCATAGCACCCGATGTGTAGGTACTCGTCGTATGCCGCTTGGGTGCGTTTGTCGCTTAGGGCCCGGGCGGTGTCGTCCGTGAGAGTCCACAGACGTGGCTCCTCGACGTCTCGGGGGGGACGTTCGAGGCCGGCCGGGATGACTTCGCCGTAGTAGGTGAAGTCGACAAACTCGGCCGCGGAGGGGTCGGGTTCGTCGTCGAGCAGGTCGATAGGTGGCTCGGGGGCCTCCTTACCACCCTCCGTCGTTGTGGTCGCGTCGGTGGGAATGGACTGCTGTTGATCAGTAGTAGCAGGTGTGGCTATCGTCGGCCGGAGCTGGGCGAGTAAGGCAGCGTTAGCCGCCAAAAACTGCTCAGTAATCCGTTGCTCCGATGCCAAAACTGCCGTACGAATCTGCTCGGCTGTGCGTTGTTCGAGTGTAGTAGCGTGAGGGTCGGCCGCTGCGGCGGACGTAGACTGCTCAGGCTGCATATTGGGGAACTGCGTAGCTGAACGAGGGGAAGTGTCGCGTGACGCTCGAGTGCGCATGGGACGAAAAGGTAAAACTGGCACCCTGCTCGACTACTAGAGTCGAGACTGCATTCGCGCGAAGCCTAGATTGGCTGAGCGCGAAAGCAGAGAGTGCCTAGGCTCGTGGCTAGCTACGGCTTGTAAGGCACGGGCTAGCTAGAGCTGACCGTTGGGGAAGTCGTTGGTCGTTGGCTGCGTCTAACTGTTCGGGCAAGGTGGTTGCCCTGCAGGCGAGACGCGCCGAAATTAACGGTAACAGTAACCGCTAGAGTTACTGTCCCGTACACATGATATTGGATATGCAAACCTCTAGATTCAAATCAATCTGACCATAAAGGTACCGGTACGGGTAGTCGCTACATCAAAAGGTGCAGATATACATATTTTTACAATAAAATCATTAAAATAATATGCTGGTGCGTTTGATAAAAAATAATAAAAATCTGGGATTATAGTACAAGAATAATAAGTTATATTAACAATGGGACGAGTTCTCACCGATGCCCAACGCGAGCGCAAGCGCGAAACAGACCGCCTTTACCGTGAAGCCAATCGCGAAAAATATCAAGAATACTATCGTCTATACAACGAATTACATCGTGATGAAATGGCGGCAAGTCGTTGTCGATTTCGCGAAAGGAATCCCGACTACAATCGCGAGTATTATCGCCGAAAAGTAGAATCTACGGGACGGTCCGTGCGCCCGACCCGTGGACGACCAAGGAAATCAGATGCAGCACCTTCGGCAATTTCAAACGCACCATCAGAAAATTCGAAACCCCCGGCAATTTCAAACGCACCATCAGAAAATCCGAAACCCCCGGCAATTTCAAACGCCCCATCAGAAAATCCGAAACCCCAGGCAATTTCAAACGCACCATAAAAAATCCGAAACCCCCGGCAATTTCAAACGCACCATCAGAAAATCCGAAACCCCCGGCACTTTCAGAATTTCCGGGGTGCGTTTAATTTGGGATAATTCTTTTCTAGGGGATAAATAATATACCCAAAGATCACCAGCGAAAATGTCTATCCGAGTGCCTTCCGTATCCGAGCTTCCAACCGCGGCCTACTACCGCAACCTATACCAAAACACTATGACTGAAGTGTTACGTGAATCGGCGGCCGCGCGTACTACAAGCCGCTATCCCCCCGCGCTTCGTGCCGCCAATGAGAGACGTCGGGCCGAGGCCTTGGCTAGGCGTCAATCGGGGGCATATACTCCCTCGGGCAGGAGATCCCGGGCCCGACTCACCCCGGAGGAGAGAGCCGCGAGGCGTCGTGAGGTTCTCCGTCGCAATGTGGTCAACCGCAACCTACTTCGTGATATTTTGGCCACCGATATAAATGATACCCCTAGCCGACCCGTGCTGACATCCGAAGAGCGCGCCACCCGGAAAAGGCTAGGCGTGGGGGCACGGAAGATTGTTGCGGCCCTCAAGCGCATTCGGGAGGAACGAATGAAACGATCTAGGCCAGTATTCTTGCGCCAAGTTACCCCGGCCCGCTTTCCTTCCACCCGCTCCTTGTATTATGAAGCTACAAACCACTTTCAAGTCATCAACGGAGTCCGGATCGAGTTGTACCGACTTTTGTTCAACCACCCAAGCGGCCTACGATCTTTTAAGGTGTGGCTAACAGTGAGCGCACTCTTCTCAAAAGATGATGGTAATGGTGAAGTGATAAATGCCATCGGGTATCTGAATATGAAAAATAATCTTCACGGTGAAAGTGACATTCGGGCGTTACTAACACATTTGTCATCCAAGATTGTAAACCCGGAAAACTATTCCCTCACCGAAGTGTCAGGGTGGAGATTTAAAGGAATCATAGGCTTCTCCATTTCCTCTAATGGTTACACTGTGCGCACAGGCCGAGGCCACGTTCAACTGCCCCCACCGTTCAATACCTCCGCGTGCGGGCTCATCAACATCCGCAACGAGGACAATTTGTGCTTCAAGTATTGCATTGCAGCTGCCACAAACCCACCCACAAATAAGCCAACCCGCATCGACTACTACGTGGCCAAGAAAAATCAAGACAAACTCTACGGTTCTTTTGACTGGAAGGGCGTGTCATTTCCCGCAAGCATCTCGGACATTCGCCGGTTCGAAAAAAACAATAATGGTTTTGGAATCTCGTGCTTTTCACTTGAGAACAAAAAAGTGTATCCAATGTCTATGTCAAAAGTCCAATCACCTACTACCCTAGTGAACTTGCTATACTTCAAAGAGCATTGGATCCTTATCTCGAACCTCGATCGGCTGCTCAACTCGGGGAACAAGGACCAACGGTTCTACTGCTCTAGGTGCTTGCATGGGTTCAAGAGTAAGGACAAGCGAGAGGACCACATGACTCACTGCGTGGCGTTCAAACCCATGCGGGTATCGGTGCCAAAGCCCGACAAGGACGGGAAAGCCCCCACCATGAGCTTCAAGGCCGAGCACAAGAAGACGCAGATCCCCATCGTGATCTACGCCGACTCCGAGGCCGTCAACCACGAGATTCGCGAAGTGACACCCAGCAAGAAGACCGTGCGCAGCTCCGAGCACCGTTGTGTGTCTATCCGAGCCCGTGTGGAGTCCAAGGTGTCCGGCTTCGACAGCTTCACGTTCCAGTGCACCGGCGACGATGCCGCCGACCAGTTTGTTCGGAAGTTGTACGAGCTCCGGCCAGAGCTATCCAAGGAGTTTACGAAGAACATTCCGATGAAGATGACCCCGAAGGACGAGAAAGCCCACGCCGAGGCCGACGTGTGCTGCGAGTGCAATAAGGCCTTCGGGACGTGCACTAATAAGCTCAAGGTCCGCCACCACGACCACAAGACCGGGGACTACATAGGCGCGTGCCACGCTGACCGCAACCTCCGCATGGGGATTCGCAAGGTGGAGATTCCGGTGTTTTTCCACAACGGCAAGGGCTACGACAACCACTTCATCATCCAAGCGATTTCCCGCCTGGACGACATCGAGAACGTGAAGCTTTCGGTGATCCCTGACAACAGCGAGAAGTACAAGATGGTGAACTTTCGAGGCTATCGGTTCCTGGACAGCATCTCGTTCCTGAACTCGGGGCTGGGTAAACTATCTGAGAACCTGATTGAGGACGATCCGAAGAATGCACCGCGTTTTTACAAGACCTTCAGTCAGAAAGAACTGAGTGAAGACGAGCTCATTCGTGTGACCCGCAAGGGCGTGTTTCCCTACAAGTGGTTCGACTCGGTGGCCAAGTTGGATCACACCGTGCTGCCGTCCCAAGAGGAGTTTTTCAACGACCTGTCAGGCGAGGAGTGCTCTGATGAAGAATACGCCCAAGCTCAATGGGTGTGGGAGCGGTTCGGCTGCACGACCTTCCGCGACTATCACGACTTGTACTTGGAGGCCGACGTGCTGCTCTTGGCTGACGTGTTCGAGACATTCCGCGACTTGTGCATGCACCAGTATGGGCTCGACCCGGCGCACTACATCACCCTTCCAGGCATGTGTATTGACGGTGCTGTCATCGAAGCCGCGAAGAAAAACATCAAGGTCGAGCTGATCCACACGGACCCCGACAAGTACACTTTCTTCGAGCGTGGAATTCGTGGAGGTGTGTCGGTCGTTAGCCACAGGTATGCCAAAGCAAATAACCCCCAGGTCGAGGGCTATGATTCCAGCAAGGCAAATAGCAGCATAATGTATCTCGACGCCAACAACCTCTACGGCTGGGCCATGATGCAGTACCTTCCCTGCGGCGACTTTGAGTGGAGCAACATAACGTTAGAGCAGGTGCTAGATGGTCAGTGGAACACCAACAAGGGCTGCTCGGTGGAGGTAGACCTTGAGTACCCGCAGGAGCTCCACGACAACCACAACGACCTTCCGCTTGCACCCGAGCGTGTTACACTAGGGCACGACGACGCGAGCGAGCACACAAAGAATCTGACTGGGGACGCGTCCACTTCATGCGAGAAGCTTGCCGGTCACTTCCGCCCGCACCTTAAATATGTGTGCGACGCCAGACTTTTGCAGTATTACGTCAGCAAGGGTCTACGGGTCACCAAATTGCACCGCGCCATGACGTACGCGCAGGCTCAAACACTCAAGCCGTGGATCGAGAAAAACACAAGCCTTAGGGCGCAAGCGAAAAATGAATTCGAGAAGGACTTTTTCAAGCTCTGCAACAATAGCGTGTTCGGTAAGACCATGCAGAACGTTCGCGCCGAGACGTGTTATGAGTTCTTCACCAACGACGACAAGCTTAAAAAGCGTGTGGCCGACCCACGATTCGAGCGGTGCACCGTCATTGGCAACATAGCCGGTGTGTCTCGTATCAAGGATGATGTGAAGCTGAACAAACCGATTTTCATGGGGGCCAGTATCCTGGACTTGTCTAAGCTGCTCATGTTCCGATTTCACTACGACGTGATTCGTGAGAAATACGGTGATAAGGCCAAGCTCCTCTTCACCGACACCGACTCCCTGTGCTACCACATCGAGACCACGGATGTATATGCGGATATGGGGCAAATGGCAGAGCACTTCGACACCAGCGACTACCCCGAGGACCATCCATTGTACTCTAAAGTTAACAAAAAGGTGGTGGGAAAATTCAAGGACGAAACGAAAAGCATCCCTATCAAAGAGTTTGTCGGCCTAAAGGCAAAGATGTATTGCTTCACGGTGGGGAGCAAAACCAAGCGTACGGCAAAGGGGATCAAAAAAGCGGTCGCCGAGCGCGAGCTCAAGCTCCAGCAGTACAAGGAGGCGCTCGGCGGCAAGGATTGCACGGTAAAGCAAACGATGATCCAGTCGCGGAACCATCGGATATGCACGGTGTCCGCGACAAAGAACGCCTTGAGCGCCTACGACGACAAGCGATGGATCTGCGACGACGGAGTGACCACACGGGCCCATGGTCACTACCTAAACAGCTGCGGCAGCGTTCATGGCGCGTAGACGTGCAGCTCGCTGTGCTTGGGAGAGCTGGGCGGTATTAAGCTGACCGAGACCATCCTTAGTCACGCCGGGCTTTGGAAGCACGCGGCGCCCGCGCTCATCTTTGATAAATTTCCGGAGATATTCCCGACGTTTGCGGCTCAACACTTTCCGCGCTTCAGCCAACTTTTCCATGAGCGCCGGGATATCTAATTGTCCGACAGGTTTGTTGTGAGCACCGAGCAAACCCGATATGTTGGTCACGCCAAGCAAAGAGTTGTCTATTTTTGCGTTGAAGGGTCGAGGTCCAGCGCCCGAAATGAAGTCCTTTATTACGCTGAGGCGGACCAAATCCTCCCGCACGCTTGCGTCGATGGCGTTTGATGCTTCAAGGCCATGACCATGATCCACTCGTCCCAATACCTCTTCTGTATAAAACTCGTCGAAGCGAAAGTCATTACCGTGCCGCAGACCAGCATCGAGCAACAAACGAACTAGCTCAATCAACCCGTTGGCACTTCTCGCGCGCCTCGCGCCGTCGGATACCCTAACTCGATTTCGAACGATCGCGGAGTCACGGCGGTGTCCAATATACACCATCGGGGCTAGGAGGGCGACGGTGGGGTTGGTTGTGGCAAGATCGCGGGCTGCTTGTGTGATCATGTCAACCCGCACTTTGTACACGGTGACCCACAGCCATTCGGGCAGCCTGGCATTGGCCGGCTTTTTTAGGAGAAATTGAATTTTGGTGTCCGCGCCGGCGGCTAGCTCGTGCGACTCTCGTATTGCCCGGTTGGTTCTACGTGGCAGCGATCGTCGGCCAAGTGATAAATATTGATTGAAGCGCCGGTCCGCCATGCCGGGGTCCTCTGCGCGGTTGGCGAATTTGGCCTCCCACACGGTTCGCAAGGCATCTTGGGTGTCCGCATCTCCTTGGTCGTACTCTTCTGCGAATACCCGTACGGGGTCCTCGGCGGCCTCGATCCGCCCGCGGATCCGCGCCAAACGGATATTATTTTGCGTGGCCTGCATTTAGGCTTAATGTACACAAAATGTCATGCCGGCATGACAAAACTAGTAGTTACATAAACATTGTGAAATCTTGCTCGAGCCGGTCACGCACCTTCACAGTGGTAGAAGCCACCGTAAACACATTAGAAGCGATCGTAACACGCAGTGTAACTTTCACATTCAATATTTCGTCTAGCTGGCCGGTAGACAATCCAAAGGCTGGAAACGATTCCTGTACCAATAGATCAGTGCCGGTCATATCCCAACTTAGGCTTGTGGTGCTTCGACCCCTGAGAAACATAAAGCCCGTCGATTTTCGACATGAAAATGTGAGCTTGACTTCCGTAATAAGGTCTGTGTGATTTTGCAGAGATGCTGGAAATATAAAATGTAAGGCCCTCGCCTGACCAACCGTAAGCATTTTGGAGTTATTATCCTCGCTGTAGATTACTCTGAACGGAATCTCCTCTTCACTCATCTCGGCCGCTAGGATGCTGATTATATGGCCCGCTTGTGTAGATAACGTGTCAATTTGCGACAAAAGGTCCTGTTTCTGGGCGTCCACATACGACCTCGTGTCCGTTTCGGTGTCATCCACGTATTTTTTAGTAGCAGCATCGGTGTCACTTAACGGTGCGCCTACCCCATGGATAAGCGATCCATTGAAGTTAGCTTGGCTGTTTACAGTCAGGCTTAAGGAATATAGGTGTCTCCACGGCTGGGACAGACTTCCTATTGCATGATGGGAGGCGTTCGGAACTAAACTACTTCCTACGCTGATCGTGGTTGTGTCGCCACTTAATAGGTCCGTCCATGTCGGCCTCCCCCTAATGCCGCTCCATTCCGACCACATAGCGTTCGCTGCGACGTAATCGCGCATGAATTGTAACGGTACTGCCTCATCGTCGTCGTACGGTGATTCAGAAACACGCACACGTTGGAAATATCCATATACAAATCGCCGGTTCTCACGTCCAATACTGTAAAGACCGTCAGGAATGATCGAGTCACTCACAACTATGTCATAATTTGAAGGATTTTCCGGGTCAACATTGTTGTCATACGAAATTTTGTCGACCCACGCCGGTTTGTCTGTCAACCCGCTCCATGACGATGTACCCTGTGCGTTTTCCTCGACGTAGGACCGTAGGAACTCATACGTAATAGCCTCGTCGTCATAGTAAGGGTCGTTTCCAGACAAGCGAACACGCTCGAAATAACCGAACAGGAATCGCCTCAGGTTTTGACCCAAATTAAACGTCGAGTTCGACACCGGTGTCAAGGAGTCATGCAATACGATGTCAAAATTAGAGGGTTGCACAGGCTCCATGTATTGACCGATGTCATCGTACGAAATCTTGGCCAACCACGTCGGTTTATCAGTGATATCGTTGAAGGACGTTGTGCCCGTTCCTACGGCTTCGTCAACATACCCTTTCGTTGCAGCATCGTAGTAACCTACCGGGGCTGCGACGTTCGTGATGCGATTGTTGCCCGCGTCAATACCCTTGTCGGCGTATATCTCCTCCACATATGCGCGCCGCCACCGGGCGTATGGGTCGCCGAGGTCATACACGCCTTGACCGTTGGGAGCGAAGTCGCCACTTTTGAAGCTATTTGACCCAATTGTCACGGTGTCTGTGGTGCCCCCAAGTGAGAAATAGTTTGTCCAATTCGGCCGGCCCTGAAGGTCCAGCCACGTCGTAGGCCCTGGCTTATCAGTGAGGTCGTTGTACGAGCCGCTGAAAAAAGTGGGCTTGCCCGTGATGGTATTCCATGCGTGTGTGTGACTTATCGGGGCGAACCCAGTGTGTGTATGCGTAGTCAAGGCGTACTCACTGTGCGAGTGGTTGGTCGGGGCGAACCCAGTGTGCGTATGCGTAGTCAAGGCGTACTCACTGTGCGAGTGGTTGGTCGGGGCGAACCCAGTGTGCGTATGCGTAGTCAAGGCGTACTCACTGTGCGAGTGGTTGGTCGGGGCGTAGTCATCGTGCGTGTGTGAAATAGGAGCGTAGGCGTCGTCGTGCGTGTGGTTGGTCGGGGCGAACCCAGTGTGCGTATGCGTAGTCAAGGCGTACTCACTGTGCGAGTGGTTGGTCGGGGCGTAGTCATCGTGCGTGTGTGAAATAGGAGCGTAGGCGTCGTCGTGCGTGTGGTTGGTCGGGGCGAACCCAGTGTGCGTATGCGTAGTCAAGGCATAGTCATCGTGTGTGTGTGAAATAGGAGCGTAGGCGTCGTCGTGCGTGTGCGTAGTCAAGGCGTAGTCGTCGTGCGTGTGGTTGGTCGGGGCGTACTCGTTGTGTGTGTGTGTGACAGTGGCGTACTCCGCGTGCGTGTGTCCAGTCGAGGCGTACTCGTTGTGTGTATGATTTTCAAGTGCATAATCATTTCCAGCGGCCAGGAGTTGTACCTCGACAATTTCCTCGATGTCTGGCCTGTCTGTTAAGTCGTTGTATGAGCCGCTGAAAAAAGTGGGCTTGCCCGTGACAATATCCCATGCGTGCGTGTGTGCAATAGGAGCGTAGTCGTCGTGCGAGTGGTTGGTCGGGGCGAACCCAGTGTGCGTATGCGTAGTCAAGGCGTAGTCGTCGTGCGTGTGCCCGGTAGTGGCGTAGTTGTCGTGCGTGTGTGCAATAGGTGCGTAGGCGTCATCGTGCACGTGTTCAGCCGGGGCGTAGTCATCGTGCGTGTGTGCAACAGGAGCGTAGTCGTCGTGCGTATGCGTAGTCAAGGCGTAGTCGTCGTGCGTGTGCCCGGTAGTGGCGTAGTCGTCGTGCGTATGCGTAGTCAAGGCGTAGTCGTCGTGCGTATGCGTAGTCAAGGCGTAGTCGTCGTGCGTGTGTGCGATAGGAGCGTAAGCGTCATCGTGTGCGTGTTCAACCGGGGCGTAGTCTTCGTGCGTGTGTGCAACAGCGGCGTAGTCGTCGTGCGCGTGTTCAACAGCGGCATATTCGTCGTGCGCGTGTTCAGCAAGGGCATAGTCTTCGTGCGTGTGTGAAATAGGAGCGTAGGCGTCATCGTGTGCGTGTTCAACCGGGGCGTAGTCTTCGTGCGTGTGTGAAATAGGAGCGTAGGCGTCATCGTGTGCGTGTTCAGCAAGGGCATATTCGTCGTGCGTGTGTTCCGCAAGGGCATAGTCTTCGTGCGTGTGTGAAATAGGAGCGTAGGCGTCATCGTGTGCGTGTTCAACCGGGGCATATTCGTCGTGCGTATGCGTAGTCAAGGCGTAGTCGTCGTGCGTATGCGTAGTCAAGGCGTAGTCGTCGTGCGCGTGTTCAGCAAGGGCATAGTCGTCGTGCGTGTGTGAAATAGGAGCGTAGGCGTCGTCGTGCGCGTGTTCAACAGCGGCATAGTCGTCGTGCGTGTGTGCAACAGGGGCATAGTCGTCGTGCGTGTGTGCAATAGGGGCGTAGGCGTCATCGTGCGTATGCGTAGTCAAGGCATATTCGTCGTGCGTGTGTGCAACAGCGGCGTAGGCGTCGTCGTGCGAATGATTGGCCGTCGCGTAATCACCTCCTTCTAGCAGTGCCCTCCTCGGTGTCCCCGTGGCATCTTGCCCTACCAGCTCCTCGAAGAATGCCCTGCTAAAAGGCCTGGTTCTTGATCCGAAATCAACACTTGTATCAGCCTGCGGCAAGATGTTGTTGGACACGTTTTGGTCCCCGTCGAGCAGCGCCCGGCGAGAGTAACCCTCCTCATTCTGCCCAAATAGGTTCTTAGCATATACGTCGTGGAAGTGCCCGGTTTGCCACGGCTTCGTATACGTCCCTATTGTGTTCCCACCTATTTCAATGTTATTCGGCGTGAGATTGGCGTACACCGTGATGTCATCGGTATCAGAGCGGCTGGATTTCAGCATGTTGGCATTGATGCTGTCATTCACGGTGATGTCGGTGGTATAGATGGTCCACCACGGGAAGTCCAACGCCCCGAAGTCTCGTTTTGTATTATCGACGCCGATCAGCCCGTCTCCCTCGATTTTCAGGTGCTGCACGAGATTCGATCCGGCGTCTATATCCTCCCTCAATTCCCCCAATGTATTGCTCAAGCTCACTCCAGCAAGCATAACCTCTTCGGCGTGCATTGTCTTCCATTTGTGCGAATCGCTTCCGAGTGAGTGGATCGGCCCCACCAACGCCGCCGTCGTCGGCAAAAGGGAGGCGCCCACGGTGATGTCGGTGTTAAACCCGATCGTTGTGATG
Source organism: Tetraselmis chui (assembly GCA_026401115.1). Taxonomy (NCBI): domain Eukaryota; kingdom Viridiplantae; phylum Chlorophyta; class Chlorodendrophyceae; order Chlorodendrales; family Chlorodendraceae; genus Tetraselmis; species Tetraselmis chui. Next base: position 286,249 of record JAPMLY010000071.1, read on the forward strand.
TTATCGGTGCGGATGTTCGACGCGCTGAACTCGTTGGCAAATCCAGTCACCGTGCCAGTGAGCGCTGTCAAGTCCGTAGTCAACCCCTCGATGGTGTCTATTTCCTCACTCAATTCACCCAATGTATTGCTCAAGCTCGCACCGGCAAGCATAACGTCCTCAGCGAATAAAGTCTTCCACTCGTTGGATTCGCTGCCGAGCGAGTGAATCGGTCCCACCAACGCCGCCGTCGTCGGCAAAAGCGAGGCGCCCATGGTGATGTCGGTGTCAAAACCGATGGCTGTGATGTTGTCGGTGCGGATGTTCGACGCGCTGAACTCGTTGGCAAATCCAGTCACCGTGCTAGTGAGCGCTGTCAAGTCCGTAGTCAACCCCTCAATGTCCGTGTCCTGCCGATCATTTTCCGTCTCCTCCACCGTCACCCGAGCCGCTAGCTCCCGGTATAGAGATTCGGCCTGGCTGAGGTCCACCTCCACCGCCCGGCGGCAGTTCAGCTGTAGCGGCGCTGATACTTGCCGAGACTGGTTCATCTTTGTTAATCTTAGCAAAAGCAATTTTTAAAGTCGCCGTGAAACGTCCGCCGTTGAGATCCAAAGTCCGCCCATCGTCGTCGCTTAGCCGGATGCTCACGAAGCTTAAATATCGGTTGTACACATCCACGAACGCGTCGGAGCTAAAGTGATCAATTTCATTGAACTGAACGCTGGACGGGATCTTTGATAGTATGTCGCCCACGCGCCTTGTCCGTGGATCACGGTTTTGAGTGAGTAGGTTGCTATGCACAAATACCGAGCTGGTGCGCGTCAAGTCAACGATACGACTAGCGGTGAGCAGCAACTCTCCGTCGACGATTTTGGCGGAGTCACCAACATTCAAACCTAATAGACGCGTACAAGTTGATCCTTCCCCGATCACAACATGATGATCCGCGAATTCCGTTGCAAGTAGCGACAGCTTATTCGTGTTCTCATCGTAACTCGCCACGTACTCATCGAGTCTTCCATCATTTAGGAATGCGACGATATCGTCGATCGAACGGTTGCCGTGGGGAAGCTTGATGGTAACCGGCTCCCCCGGAATCTCACCTCCATCGTCGTATTTAAGAACCAGCGTGTCGTTGCCGTCAAATATGCTGTAGTACGTATGAGGTAACCACGCGTTCAACAGCCTAACTTGCATGTTGAAACCCTGGGGGACGGTCAGCGGATCTAATAGGGAAAATACGTGGGTTCCGTCATCGAGCTTCGCGTCAGCGTACGCCGTGTCCAAGTACAGTTGCTGGAGCATTATCATACAATATCGAAATAAAATTGGGGCTGGGGAGTGTAACTAGAAGCTTTGGATTGTTTCACCTTTTCCCGCTTCTCAGCTTTCGCCTTCCTCGCGCGTTGAAGAGCGGCTTTCATTTTTTCACTCGCTACTCGTTTAGTTTTTGCAGGCCTGGGCTCCGGATTAAGGTCCTCGTCTGCCTTTGGATTGATCTTGCCGGCCGAAACCTCTCCACCAGCCACATCGCTCCCCCCAACATCGCTAAGTACCTCAGTAACGGCGTGCTCTGAACCGTCTCCGTCACTGTCGTCGCCGCGTTCGAGATGGCTTCGTCCCATATCATTTATTTCTGCACTAGAAAATAAATAGAGCGATGACGGCTACTTCCTCTCTACTTGAGTCTATCGAGTCGGAGGTAGTTCACGGTGAAGCGGTTTCGTCCGTGGCTGCGAGTACGCCCGCCCCGATAGATCCCCATTTGCTTGCTCAAAACTCGAACTATGGAAGCGTTGCTTGGTGGAAAGAAAACTACGACGGGTTTGGGTTCAGCGATGAGCAATACCGTGTGTTAGAGGCTGTAACATGGGGGGTGTCTCCAAAAGAAATCAGACGATACTACAAAAGGAAGAACGTAAAATGCGGCTCATCATCGAAAAAAGATCGACATTCACAGTGAAACCTCCGGCCTTTCTGTGTGACAAGAAAATCCACGACCAAGTGGTCGACCCCTTACCAAATCGCCCATTTTTCATGGCAATTATCGGATCTGCGGGGACGGGTAAGACCTCCATGCTCGTCAACTTACTGTCAAGCAAGCAAGCGTACCGCAAGGCCTTTCATCACGTCCACGTTGTTATGCCACCACACAGCGTGGCGAGTTTGAAGCGTAACATCTTCAAGAACCACGACAGGATGTATGACGAATTGGATATTGGTACATTGGAAGGAATCCGAGAGGCGGTGAAGGAATCAGCCGAGCAAGAGAAAAATAGTTTGCTGGTCCTCGACGACGTGACCGCGTCATTAAAGGACAATGAAATCCAGCACAGCATTCGCGATTTAATATACAATAGACGTCACTACAGGCTCAGCATAATAATACTCATTCAATCTTACAATGCAATGCCATTGGGCATCCGCAAGACCTTGTCGCATTTTCTCATGTATAAGCCGCGGAACAAGAAGGAAACGACGGCGATATTCGAGGAGCTCATAGCATTACCCCGGGAAGAGGCGGACGAGGTTATGCGCTTCGTGTTTGATCGACCCTACGCCTTCATGTTTGCCGACACTGGTACCGGGGACATTTATAAGAATTTCGATCGTATAGGTAAACACGATGCCGCGACGGAAAACCAAAACCTCGAAACAGACGGCGGGTAAGAAAACGACACGAAAGCAACCCCCTCCCCCAAGACCTCGCAGGAGATTTGTTAACCGCAACCAAAACGTACGAGTGAACGTCGTACAAACCGTCTCAAATGGCGGACCCACTCCGGAAAATCAATCGGAGCCTTTCACACGAGGATGGACCATGGGAATTTCAGCCCCACCTCCGCCGCCCCCGATGCCGCCGCCGATCATTATTCAACAGCCGATACCACCAAATTTACAACAACAAGACCCTTTTCAACACGCGAGAGAACCTATTACCCACGTCAAAAGAGAGCTACCACATTCCATACCCGTGCCCGAGCCCCCGGCGATGGAGGCGACAAACCCGTCTTCGTCGGGTGGAGAGCCCTTCGCGAACTGGGGACGTTCTTTGGAACAACAAGTCGCCGATAATCAGATCGTAACAACAAAGGAACTTCTAAAATTAGCTAAGGAATTGGGTGTCAAAATCAGTCCCGGACAAAAGAAGTCTGGCAAAGAAGCATTGGCCCGGTATATCGATGGAGAATTGGCAAAAGGGAAGATGGAAAAAGGAAAATCTCCTATGTAAGGTGGAAGGATAGGCGAGAATCGAGGAAAAACACACGCGAAACATTAAAATCTGAGCATATATCAAACACGCAAAATGAAACTTGGACGCTTTATCGGCGAAAAGCTTCATAGTCTACGCAGTCTCGGGCAAAAAGTGGCTCACGGCGTTCACTCCGTCGGCAGCAAGCTCGGTGGGTGGATGCTTTCCGCGGCTGCCCCGGTTGCCGCATTCAACCCTGTTTTGGGTGCTGGTTTAGCATCGGCAGGTGCGATAGCTAGCGGGATCGGCGGATTAGCCGGAGGTGTTGAAGGAGCTCTGAATACGGGGACAGTCAATCTTGACAGCATGAAGGGGCACGTAGGGGCTATACGATCGGCGTACGGACAAATGCGACGTCCCGGCTCAAAACTCGAGAGAGGCTAGCATTTTTTTCTGACACGATACTATAAATAACACAATGCAGAACGAAAGCCGCAGCTCTCTCAGTGACTCGTTCGTGTACGGGAACAAGCCCAAAGCTGCACCCGCCACCAAATCGAGAGTTCATATATTCCCGGAAAATGGAACTTCCGGGTTCAATCCTGGAAACACTATAAAGTTCGTTCTTCCCACCGGAAATCGCGGAGAATACTTGAACACGCGCCAGAGTTACCTCAAGTTCCGGCTGCAAAATCTCGACAGCACGGCGACAAACAAGCTGACACTTGACAGCTCGGCGCACGCGGTCATCCGCTCGCTAAAGGTCTCCGCATCCGGTGGGGCCGGCGGGGGTGTCCTCGAGCACATCGAGGAGTATAACGCTCTGTTTCACGCACTTCTCGACGTGTCGGGCGACGCAAACCAAGTGACTTACGCAGGCACGATTGCGGAGGGGTTCGGCCAAGAAATTGACGGTAACTCGTCCCGGGTGTTTTGTATCCCGCTGATGAGCGCTGTCGTCGGGAGCATGCAGCAGAAGTACCTCCCGGTAGGTGCGATGGCTCGAACTCATCTCACATTGGAGCTAACCCTTGGAGATCAGGAGAAAATCCAGAATGCTAATCGTCTATGGGCGGTAAAGGACGTGGAGTACGTGGCGGAAATGATTCATCTCGATCCGATGGTCGACAGGGAACTTTTGGCGGTGAACAGCGGCGGTATTGTCGTGCCCTTTAGCACTTACTCTCAGCACCGTTGGATTGCTAGTAATGGGTCGGGATCGATGTCGATGGCCTTTTCTTCACCGTATAAGTCGTTAAAGACCCTCATTGCAATGTTCCGGAAGGACGAGACGAGTTATGCCGCTAAGCCATACGTGTCGAAGCGTGCCAATCCAATCGGCGACATCGGAAGGTACCAGTTCACGATCAACGGCGTCCTCACTCCATCGAAGCCCGTGGAGAGCAACTCGGAGGCATGGGCCGAGGTCATGAAAGCATTTCACGCTTACGGTGCGATCGATCACATCGGGAAGCTCACAGTCACCGATTGGACAGCTGGAGAGGGGAAGTACCTCATCGGGTGTGATCTAGAGAGTCAGAGCCACAAAAGCATGTTTGCGCAGAATGGGGTAGACGTGTCGACATCTGTATCTCATCTCACTGTTCAATTCAACGCGCAGCTCACATCAAGTCTTACTGTCGACGTATTTTCCCACTATGACAGCTTCATTGTAATCGGGGCCGACGGGCTCGTGAACGTGGCGTACTAAACATTTTATTCCATACTAGCAAATGGTCGCGGGTCGCAGAATCGTCGTTAGCACCCAAGAGCGGTTGAGCGGAGAGAAATACGCCTTCACCGTCCGCACGCCCGCTTTTCAGAACGGTAGCGGCTTCCAAGGCCAACCTCATGTTCGCTTCGCGCTGGAGTGGTGCACACCGATCACCGGCTTCACAGGTGTAGAGCCCGACCCCCTTTCAATCTTATTGTGCTCCCCGTCGATCCGACAATCAAATTCCTATAAGACCTGGGACCCTGCAAACAACGACTCAATCCTAGCTCTTTTGCAGTCTTGGCGCGGCGGCAACGTATTTGGCGAAATGGCGGATTCTTCGTACGTCCAAAGCAACTCGTGCGCTGGGATATGTGACGGCTCGCGGCTAGTACGCGGGGATATGTCTTTCTACCTCCTGCAGGGCCCGACAAAACTCAGAACCAGTGTGCTTCCATGGACTCCTACTTTTGTTAACGAATACACCTTCAGCCTCGTTTTCTGGGTGGAAGAGCCCGAGCGTAGCTTGTCCCCGCCCTTTTTCCACGTATGGATGAGTGTCCGCGGACCAAACGAAAGGGTCCCCGTCGACTTCCGCTCTTTCCGTATGGACCGAAACGACGGCACAAGGTGGCAGGTCGCGGTCTCGCATTGCTCGTTGATTCACCTCTACGGCGCGCAAGCGTACGGGCTCGCAATCACTAGCAGGACCTTCGTCGACGACCCGTACCAAGGCCTAAGCGTCCTTGGATTTCTCCCGGGATCACGCGCGCAAGATGCGTTGAGCTACGTGGGACAGAAGCTCAGCCTTAAAGGTGTGAACGAAGACACGGTGGGGGTTCCGATAAGGCGACCGCTTGACAATGTGGGTGAGATCGACCTTCAACTTCGGACTGCGACGCAATTTACGGAGCTTGGCAATGGCGAGTCCACGGCGTACGTAATTTGTCTCACGTTCTACCAAATAAGAGACGAAGAATGACCTTCCGCCATACGCTCGGAACGGCGAAGTTCCCTGGAAGCGTTTTGCGTCCGGGGCTACACGAGGGCTTTGTGGAAATCTTTGAGCCGCAATCAGAAACCAGCGGCATCTTCGACGTTGATGAGGACGATTCAGCCCCGGAACTGGCGGAGAGCTCTATAGAGGTCACCCCCGCCGACGCCTTCAGTGTCACCATCACGCTTTCTTTCTTCGACACGTAGTAACACACAATGCCACTTGTCCAAACAAACCTGCGGCTGTCGGACACCAATAGGCCTGACGTAACCACCTACCTCCCGCCTTGGAACTACCTACTTGGCTTCACCACGAGCATCCGGCAAAATAGCATCGGGAACACGGTAGAGGAACCCCGAACGCTTACAATGATTGACGTGGGAGGACTTGACATCAGACCCGGGACAGTTTTTCTTAGGTGAAAACAAAAATGAGTGAAAGTGACATTGCCGTTCAAGTGGATAATCCTTTGCTAGAGAAGTGGCGTACGCATGCGAAAAGACTTCAGCGTATGCACCAATCCGCGCACTCCCTCTTCAAGAGTCTAGCGGATATGTCTCTCTTCACGACTGTGGCGCTCAGCCTCGGAGTCGGTTGCTTGAACCTCACGTACGGCATCGGGCAGCCTTCGGCTACCACCGGGGTACCCGCGATCGTTAGCGGTTGTTTGTCCCTACTCAGCGGGTCCGTGACGGCCTTGAACAGCGGGCTTGAGTGGCCGAACAAAGCGGAGCGCCACGACAACTACGCATCACGGTTCGGGGAAGTGGTCCGGGACATCAACACAGAATGTACTTTGCGTCGCCTGCAAGATGCCGAGTACGCATCGGAGGGAGATTTCATCCGCCACATGTCAACGGAGATGAATCGGCTTGAGGAGAACGCACCGAATATTCCCGGGTGCATCGAAAAATCTTACTCTAATCCAAAATGAGTGGTGTCACCGAGGTACGGCTTTACCGCAACACTATCGACACGGTCCCTACAAGTTACACCAACGTCACCGCCGCGGTGCTCAACTCGTCGACGAAAAACCACGCTACCGGCGTCAAAAGGTATTTGGATGGCGTCGCCACGGTGAGCGGGCTAGACCCCGGGACCAACTACTTTTGGGTGGAGCTCATTGATGCCCGCGGCAACACGGCGGGGCCGCAGCCGGCCGGTAGCTACACGACGCCGACGGTTTGGGAGTTTCACGTCTCGGTGATGACAGATTACTGGAAGCCCCACATTTATGCGATAGAGAGCTCGTTTGGGGTGACACCCGAGAATCTAGTCATGAACAGCGGATGGGTGCAAGATATCCCCGGAAGTCCGGATTTAGGCGCCGAGGTATCCGTCACCAACGGGGTCCAGTGGGCAGATCGGTTGGCAAATAGGGATGTTAGTAACGGCTCCAAGCTATGGACAATCACGGACGAAACTCGGAGCGAGTCGCCCGTGTTTACGGTGACATGGCGAAAGCAACTTCACACGCCCGGCGTGGAGATTCGTAAGAACGGCGTGGTGGTATATTCTGAAACGGAAAACGGGGGAAGTGGACAAACGCCGGAGGAAAACGTGGTAACATATAGACTATAGAGTGTTGCGGCAATAAACACTTAATTGTCCCCGTAATTCTCCAGCAAAGCTTCGGGAAATTACTCCTAACTGCGCCCCTGGCCGGGCGCCCCGGGCCTATCTTCGATGGATGGGGGGTCTTGCATTTCATGCGTCGAGGGGGGGCGCAACCCCTCGGCGCTTATTTTCAATGAGCCACTCGACGCAAGAAATGCAAGACCCCCAGCTGAGGATTACCGGATGATTCGGGGTGTTTCGGGTAAGCAGGGAAACAACCTTAAATTGGCTGAACACCCTCGAAATGTCCCCATAATCAGGAGAATTGATTAATTCTCCGAAGTTTTGGGAAATAACGAGGAAAACCAGCTCAAATTTAAAATGTCCCCGTACCGCCCTTTCTTCCAACACACAAAGAACCGGATACACATGGTGCGCGGGATGCTGTCCTCTTCATCATCATTGCGTTGCTCCGCATTGCTCTCCCCCATAGAGAGGACAGCAGCCTCATCGAACACCACGGTACGGCTCCTCACCACCCGCCGAGTAGCAGGATTGTACACCAACCACGCCGGTGATTCGGAAGCATAGCCCGAAAAGGCACCCTTCCACGCGCGATCGTCAAGTTTGGCGTTGAGACTTATCACCGTGGACATAGGCCGGACAGCCGAAGACCCGCATGGAGCTCAAATCAGCTCGTCTACCGGACGCCAAGGTGAAAGGTACACCGCCGGCTCCGCTACAGTGCACACGATTGCGGACATGCACCGCAGCGGCCATCGCTGGAGCCCAGTACGATTTAGGCAGCGCGGCTTGCCGGATCATTGACTGCGCCATCGGGACCAATGTCCCCCACTGCCGCTCAATCCGGCCATGCTGCCAATGCGCGTAAGGGGGAGTGTTCTCCACGGCGATGTTGAACTCATCCAAGAGGTTTCGGAAAGCAACACCTACTAAGAACACCGTGTCATTGTCCACGGGAAGACGACGAACCGTGTGCCCAAGAAAACGGATGGTAGTCAACATGCGACGGAACGAGGCGGGAGCCTCATCCCTGGAGCGGACCGCATCATGCAGCATGAAACGACTGCGAAAATCAACCGCACACAAGTTGTACCGCCGTCCTCCCAAGGATGGAATACTCATAGGACCGCAGAAGTCTAAGCCTAGGACCTCAAAGATACCAACATTCCGGTCAGCCGGCTCACGCGAGATACGATGGAGGTGCGACTTACACGCAGTACATGTCCCACAGAAGCCCAAATCCTCAGACGCAGAAAACACCACACCCGCCACCTGAGCGCCAAGAGCCCGTCCAATTGCGACTCGCCAAGGTGACGGAGTCGGGAATGCCACAACCGTTTTTGCAATGGCGCAGTGGCGACCGAAGCTGTAGGATTCGACGAAGCAACCCGCGCCGGCAACCACACCAACAAATGCGCGCGCTCCAATGGAACCACCACTCCACCACCATGACCGGTATGAAGACGAAGGTGGTCCACGGGATCAGCTAACACCACACAATGACCTTGTCGCCGAGCTTGGGTGAGGCTGAAAAGCCTATGTTAAGACCACGACGCGCGACGGGAAAGCTCAGGAACGTGGAGCACATTCTTCAGCATGGCAAGAATCTCCTCTCCATCGTCAGCCTTCACAATGATGCGGACCGAGCCCACGCCAACAGCGCGGGCGCTGATACCCTTCACCCAAAGCCGGTCGGTGAGCACTCGATACTCACAGAAGTCACGGCGCACACTAGTAATGTGATGGCTAGCGCCGCTGTCGGCCAACCACATCCACGTTTCCCCATCGCGCTCGAACACGTGTTGATCCTCGGAGAATGGCCTCGAAGGAGTGCCCGTCACGTCCATGACCGCCGGAAAAGCAACCGGGGAGTCCACCTGCGCAGAGTTACCTCCGGTGTTGTTGTCCTGGCACTCGGACCTGCGATGGCCCTTCTTACCACAGCCATAACAAACACCACGAAAAACCCTCGCTACCCCTCTGCCATATGAGACACGACGAGTAGTCGCAGCTCCTTGAAGAGATTTCAATTGGTCTTGGAACTCGGAGACATGCCGCTTCAAAAGATCAGTCGTTGCGTCATTACGAGACGCTGCAAAAGTCGTAGGCGTTGGAGGCTTCGTTGTATGTGATTGCGCACGACTCTCGATGCGCATGCCCTTTTGACGATGAAGATCCCGCTTGACGGGATCCATGCTGAGGTTGTGTACGCTCCATGTGTCAGTGATGGAGTGGTATTCGTTGCGCATGCCCTTCACCAAGTACATGATGATACGCCGGTCGTGGACGACGTCCCCAACTCGGGCAAGCTGTCGTTGCAGTCGAACTAACCGGTTCATGTATTGAATGCCGCTCTCGCCGTCCGCTTGTGGCGTCTCCAAGTCATGCAATAGTTCTGTACACCGGTAAATACCATCGTCCCCATAATGACTGACTAACGCGGTCCATGGAGTGTGGCCGCAAGTCTTGTCATCCTCGCTAACATTCTCGATAATGGAAAGATCGTCCTCCGGCAGCGCAAGAATCAATGTGGAGTACATGTCGACTTGTTGTTGAGAGGAAGCGACACCATCCGACGACAAAGCCGGAGCCCACTTTTGCACCAGGCCAAATGCACGGAAACGTTTCTTCCACACATCAAAATCTTGTCTCTCCCCTCTGAACTTCGGTAGTTTTACGGAGTCCATGGCATGTGCGTCGGATGCGCTCTCAAGAGCACCAGAAAATCAGGATAAAATCCACCAAGAAAAGCACCAAGTACCGGTCAAGAGGCGGGTCACACGGCTCAGAAAAGGAGACGACAAAGGGTTGACCGAAGACGCAACTGTACTCCCGGAGTCTATACAGCCAAGGCAATCAGAAACGAGTCTCAAAAGGTCGGTCAAGCGATGTCGTACAGGAGTACTAGTACACTCGTGGTAAGATGTCTTTCCAAAAATTCAGTCGGACCACTATAAATATAGGCTTTCACGAGAGAAAAAGTGGCGGGTGACAAGCTCCGGAAGCGAATAGAATTCCAGAAAGTGACAAGCTATAACAAAGGAAAGCAAGCCGATCTTCACGTCACACGAGTCGGCGTTCGGGGGTTCAAGGCTCCAAGCGACACAAACAAGTTGCTACCAGCCGGGTATCGAAGTAAAGCTACAAACACAAGCAAGAGCCAGCCACTTTGTGAGCGAGCCGCACCTCACGTATCGTGCGACACCACAAAGGTCTGCCACTCTTCGAGAAGCAAGCTCTAGGTTCCAGTCAAGACAAATGGCTCCAACAACTAGCAACTTATGGGCCCATAACCTATCGAAGAGTTACACCGAAGTGCCATCACCGGGAATTGAACCCGGCACCTTCGTGCCCGGAGCCGTACGCCGTAACCAAGTACCGCGCCTAAAAGTCGGTCCCCATGGGGGATATATGATATATATATTCCCCCATGCTGCCCGAGCAACGGGCTCCCGCAGAACATCCATTGTTGGCGAGATAGTAGGGCCAAGACTCCCCCGGAGCACAACCTACGAATGTGTCCATTATCATGCCCACCATGGGGATCTCACAACACATACACTATGCCCCATGGCTCCTCCATCTACTCCGCATCTACCGCATCGAATCCTTTACCACTTACAAACAACTTCTTCATCAACATTTCTTTCCCTACCCACCCATTCAATACCACACCTAACCCTACCCTGCCAGATCCTCCTAGGGGGGAGTAAAGCCCCACAAACACCTTCGGAGAGGATGGACAAGGAGACCCCCGACCTAGATTTGATACTGTCCTAGATGGCATATGCAAGAAGGTCCTTTGATAGCAGCCGAAATGTGCATGGTAATTGTTGTAAATCATTTTCATTTTCACTTCACTATAATCGCACCGAATTGTGTTCGTACAAAACCCCGAAATATGTCTGCTTGATGCATCGATTGGGACCCCCCCCAAAAGCGACTATGCGATTCTAAACTAGCTCCTACGAGACTTTGGTCGAAGGTCTTGTTGAGGAGAATGGGGTCTAAGTTCCTATTGAACCCCCTCCCCCCATCATCGGCCCCTGGTCGGTTCCGCCTCCGCTTCTCCGTCTCCTCATCCGGAGGTCCGTGATGGCGCTTCTCCGCGTGCCCGCCGTGATCCGCCAGAAATAGATCCGTAGACACCTCACGAGCAAGTTGTGTGTGTGTGTGGGGGGGGGGGGGGGGGGGGGGGGGGGGGGGGCGCCACCGGTGAAGGAAAGGGGAGAAAAGCATGAGATTGGAAGACATGTTGTTACTACTCGCTTCTCGCAAGCAATCTTGCAAGGCGCTATAGTTATATGTATGTCGAATCTATGTCGCTATGTACTATTGATCGCCACTCTAGCGATGAACAAAGAAACAAACGAACAATCAATTACGCCCACCAGCACACATACACACACAAACGAACGAACAAACACACACACGGAATTGACGCGCAGCACACCCTAGCAGTGTCATTGCCTATGTGGTACTGGTACGGGTACTTCCAGTATCACTGGAATTTGTAAATTTGTCCAGATGTTTATCATCAGCAATCAATATATGCACTAAATTATTTTTTTGCTGGGTGGTTTTCACTGCCTTTTCTTGCTGTAAAATTTTTTGGTCATCATCAGCAATCACAACCTTACTCTGTCGGTCTGTCCACCCGTACTCTATGATTCTCTGCACGTACCGTACAGATCGCGATTCGCGACTGTAAAACAGGGACGAGGCGCGGGAAGCCCGAACGGCGCCAGCTGTCCACTGTACTTAACGTACGTGTATGGGGTCGTGCTGTCGAAGGCCTAATTTCATCAATCAGCAGACATATTAGGACTGTCACTATCGATTCACACACGACGGTAGGAGCAGAGCAATACATTGATAGACTGAAATAGGGATCGATGTATACCAGTACCGCTGGTACGTCGGCAATATCAGCTCAAAGGTAAGGTACTATTTCTTTTTTTGCGCCAGGTAAGGTACAGGTACAGTACCGGTTGAAAAGAAGTAGTAACAAACAATGTTTATGATTTTGATGATGATCTCAGGATCTGCTGTCCATCGTAGTATATCACGCGAAGCCTCGAAGCGTACCTGTACCTGTACCATCCAAAGCGCAGAACATTACAGGTATTAGGAAAAGGTACGGTATAGCTAGGATTAGGTACGGTACCTATACATTCAGCGATAACATACATCGTTATTATTAAGACGAAGGTACGGCATAGCGCTGGGTACCGGTAGCCATGGCATCACTCTGAGAAAACACCGGTAAGGATTATTAAGGATCTTTACGGATTATTGCCCCAGGCCGGACGGGACCTGAACGCGTTGTTGAGTAGGAGATGCCAGCTGTGACGACACATACCGTACATAAATGAAGCAGCAGTCTGCGCGTAATATTTGATGCAGCGCGACCCACCCAACCAATACTAAATACCGTCACAGTGCTTCACCGTGCATAAGAGCTCTCCGTCAGCACCCGTTTCCCTCGTGGTCCTGGGAGTTGAGTAGCGCTTCCGTCCCCCAAGTCAAGCCAAGAGAAGTACTCGAGACGGTAGATAGCGAAGTCCGGACTGTGTATTTGGTGTGCTCGTCAGACCGGTCACACTCGTAAAATGGATCCTGCTGTTCCCAGAGCGAGCTTGGAAGAGGGTGGACCTGTAACCCCCACCTCCCACGTTAAGCTGGGATTCGACTCCCCGTCACCGCAGCAAGCTGGGAAGCACACGCGCCAAATTTCTGGTATCAGCCTTGGTCCAGGTATGAGTCAGTATGACTACAACGGTGATGGCCGCATAGGGCGCGAAGACCTCCTGGCGATAATGCAAGAGCTGAGAAGTGAGAAGGCTCAGCGTAAGACATACAAGACTCTGGCGATGTTAGTGGGCGCACTGCTCGTGGTGGTACTTGGTGTTAACGCAATCCTCACGTGAGACTACTCCCCAAGCAGTTTCCCACTGCTACAGCCCCAGTCCTGCGTTCGCCGGCCTGCTGCGTATCGAAGCATATATTGTTTTGACCTCTTGACACATGTATTTATTGAATGTAGATATTATACAAGCAAGATACTGTTTGCCGCCAGCGACGGTGGGTCGGCGATACAACCTTTTTGCAGCTCTCGTTTCATACTGGTTTCTCTGTTTTCCGCAGGTATGTGGTCGTTGACATGAGCAAGGATATTACCGTTTCAAATAACATGATCGTCGCCAAAGCTCAAGGGCGCCACGCCTCAGACGGCTCCCGAATGCCCCTAGAGTCGGCGGAGGCAATGCGGAGTCACGTTGTGGCCGAGAACAAGGTACCCGTACCCATACGTCCCGTCACAAGTATTATGAACCCGTACCATGACCGCCACCACCTACGAGGGCAACTTCGGAGGCCAGCCACTTATATGCGAAACCTCCCGACTTAGCTGACCTCCCGACTTCACGATCTTACGGTGGTGCCTGCTGTAGGTGTATTCTCCGCCAAGCGGACCGCAGCTCCTAGCCATGAAGTCGCTTGTGTACGTGGATGGCGTTGGCGTCCACAAGCACAACGTCGCTGGGGTAACTATCGGCGCCAAGACTGCCACCGTGTACAGTACCATCCCGGGGATCGTGTTCGAGTTTACCCCACGTGGTATGTTCATGTTGGAGATTGAGCAAAACGAAACCGCTGCTCTGCAGCAGCAACAGCAGCAGCAACCCGGGCGCAAGCTCCTGCGCAAGTCCACTATGGACTGTTTTTCCTTTGACTACGAGGACGACACGTGGGATGATGAGCTGGAGCAGTATATTGTGGACCAGCTCAGAGTCACGGAGTGCACCTCGTGGGGGGGTATGTTCACGGTCATGACATACTCTGTGCTCAACGAGGCTGGTGAGTGGGAGATCGACTCGCAACAGCGCTGGTTCCAGGATGAGGTTGCGCCCTGGTTCTTCAGTAACCATGACACCGTGGGGGTCGCGAACAGGAGTTAGTGCGCGCCGAATATTATAGTAGATAGCGAGTAGCTCATTGCTGCGACATAGTCACCACGAAGTGACTTGCCACGGATGTGACAATATAGTATTTATTGTTTTGGCCGCAGTGTACGCCAACATATTGCCTGTATCTCAAATTCGCTGTATTTTCTCGGGACTGGTCGCAGCAGCAGTGAAAACCTAGTTTTGACTTTAAATCAGGAATGGCCGGAACGGCGTTTTTGACTCTGCGCGCAGCGAATATGCTATGGAAGGTTGCCTCCGTCAAGCTGTTGCCTGTCGACGAGTAACTGCCTGAAGTGACCGACGACCCAGAACTAGCACATCCCCTCCTTCCCCTTTGGCATGATTTTGTTCCTTCATTTTTCTTTGACAAATGGGTTCACTACAAGCGCATCATTGATTTGGAGGTACTCGTCACGCGGAAGGTTGACTGATACGGATCAAGCCGTATTCCTGCTATGAAAGGTATTCCACTTAAACAGCAGTGCTTACCATTCACTGGCCATAGTGAAGCCACCTCCGCAATGTTGCTGCTTTGCTGTCGTCTGCGCACGAGGGAGGATCATCGTGAAGCTTTGACCAGCAGGTTGGAATATGTCAGCGACGGCACTGCTGTTTATCCCCCGCTCCACTGCGAAGGCCTCCGTCCAGGAATATGCTACTAAGGTATCGCATGAGGAAGTCAACAATCCCAAGAGGCCGTTATATTACCGATTCTTCCAGCACGATGAGTTCAGGATCATCAGACAAGGTCATCTTGTTGCAGGAATGAAGAATAGTCACATAATGAATGATGATGACAAAACAATAATCAGATATGCATAGTCGCTAACTAATTTGAGCAGGCAGATGCACAGGACATATCGTCACATGTGTGAGGAGAGAGTTGAGAATAAACTGGAGGCGGCCTTGACGACGACGGTGTGTGATTGTTCGAATCGTTAAAGGAACTCGGCGCGTACTCTGCCGAGGCGCTCTTTATTACTGACTGGGCGTGCGCGGCTTAGGCGGCGCGAGGGAAGCCGGGGTGATGGGCTTTGGGGTGGAAAGCTTCAGGACGGATTCCGATTTGGTTGAAGTCGGGCGCTTCGAGGTTTCGGATATGGTGGACAGCTGGCTCTGAAGGAAATCCCGCTTGCTCTTCTCGAACTGAAGTTAGTTCCAAGCAGTCGATGCACAATGAGGATGGTGAATACAAAAGATCAAACTGATGTAGACTGAACTGTCGGAAGTGCAGACTGAGCCAATACACAATAACTCGATAAGGGCGGAGCAAGAACAATTGTGTGGGAAGCATCATGATGGGGGGGGGAGGAGGGCATACAGCAATTTCGTTCTCGATGTTTTTCAGTTTGTCTCGGAGGACCTGCAAGCAGCGCCAGGTATGCATGGTCGCACAAGTGTGGGTGTGCCAAAACAAAAGAGAGCTGAGTTGGTGAGCTGAAAAGGGCGGTTGTGCCCACCATGGTGCTGATGGTGGTGTCAGAGTTTATGAACGTGGAGGTTGCAATGCTGCTCTGACCATCCTGCCAGCGCGCTGACTTCTCCTGAAGCACGTTCGCTTCCTTCTTCCAGAACTTCTGCGCGGATTTCGTCTCCTGCTCGATTCGCTGTTGGCAAACGATAGTAGGAGACACAGCGAAAGTAATGAGGACCACAATTTGCACCACGTATTTATTTGCTTAAGCCAAATAAACGAGTTGAGCCCAAGCACCACACAGCGCTCTGCGTTCAGCAGCACACGGCCGTACCTCAAGCCACCCCTTTGCCCCCATGCTATCCTGGTACATGCTGCGCGACATTTTCCCTAAAGTCGATCAAACCTTAGTAACAAAAGGCCCCACAGCAAAATCAGCCTCCGCAATAAATTGACTAAGTCCCGCATGCCCCGTTCCCCCCGCCCCCCCCCCCCCCCCCCCCCCACACGCCTCCTTCGCCTCCCATTATTGATAGCTCGGTGGGTTATGGTGTGCCATCAAACCATGGTATGATGTCGTGAAGTCTCGAACAGACAAGAAAAAATTGAGCGAGAGGCAATACGAATGGAAGAGATGCGCCGAGTCGGGGGCTCGAGGCCCGGCAATAAGACGGCCACACCTGACGGACGGTCGATTCTGCCGCTCGACGGAGCAATGTCAAAGTCACAGGATATTATCCGGTCCGCCGGCACGCGCTGGTCGAGAGACAACGTGACCAGCTAATGAATCCCGGTGTCCTTGCTTGCCTACGGCCTACCCTACGGACGGCAAGGGCGAGTCCTGTTCTAATGAGCAGCGTGGCGTCTCGGCATGCCGTGGTTAATCTTATTCTTGGCGTTTTTAGAATAGCCGGTGCTGTGGCTACGGGTATTCTTGCACGATAGCGGACGATGCACGAATATATATTATCGCTATATATTACAATTTTATCCATTAGTTGCTTTGTCTTGAAATATTTTTTACAAGAAATAAACAGTGGAAACTGGAAACCACCAAGAATGATAATGGAAGCCTCCCCCCCCCCGACACACACACACACACACACACACACACACACACACACACACACACACACACACACACACACACACACACACACTCACACACACACACACACACACACACACACACACACACACACACACACACACACACACACACACACACACACACACACACACACACACACACACACACACACACACACACACGTTTCACCCCGGGAGACAAGAAGGCATGCTATAGCTATTACCCAAGAACCCCTAAATGTTGTAATCGTTATTCTATTATTTTCTGAAATTTGCTGTTGCTCATATTGTTCAGTACGGGTACGGTACATACCGGTCTGCGTTGGGACATGTGTACATGCAATATTGTATGTGTAGTCGTCACGTCCATGCCGTCATGCTTGTCATCATCCGTGGCGTGCACAAAGAGATCCGTCCTCGGATCGCACATTCTAACGGACATCACGGACATCATCATGAGCATATCATCGACCGGGGTGACATGCCATCAATCGAGTAATAATCCATATCAATCAAAGCAATCAGATTACTTACATAACAATGTATACGGGTACACATACATCAAGTCCAATGGGAACAAAGAAGGGCCATCTACGTACCTAGGCACGGATAGCGGAAAAGTACGCGACAAACATCCCTAGGCGACCCACTCCCAAAGAAACCCCCTAACGTTGAAGGCTCAAACACTAATCCATATCGACCAGTGTCATAAATCCCACACGTATTGCGCATTGACATGTGCCTTGCCATTATTTGATCAACTCGATCGCACGTTTGGCGATTTTGGTGGCATGTTCGGGAAATGGGTGCTCCTTCGACCATAATACTTCGCCGGGAGTCCTACAAGGCCCGGAAGTACCTTGTTCATCGGTCGACGTTTGCTGCGGCTAGCAGTATCCCAAGAAATGTGCCCCATGAGTTATAGCGGCGAATATGCTTAGCTATCTCGCATGTCACGCCTCGTTCATACCTTTGTGACGCTGTGCATGGTGACTTTGCTGATATGATTGAGTGTTTCCCTTATTTGCAGCCTTAGTTATTACCTTTCTTTCTTATTTTGCAGCCTTAGCTTCTACCTTAGTTTCTAATGTGCCTTCTTTTTATTCGATTTCCACCATTGCATTGAATTGAATATGCATATGCATGTCCTTGTTAAAATTGAAATTGAAGTCGCTTTTAGCAAGGACATGAATACAACCGGTTGTTGTCTAAGGGTCGTCGATCCGGCCGTACCCTCCTCGCCTCCACAAGCACCTGAGATACATGTCTCATTCCCTGAATTGGGACGATATCTGAGGCGCATCTTGTTTTAAAAAGTAATATCGGACTAGCCGAGCGGGATGTCTTGGCGCTAGAAGTATAGGGTTTTTTGGAAGCTTTCCGTACATGGCTTCTCCGACAACTGTTGACCACGTGGATCGCAACTGTCGTCTCCCCGCGCCTAGCCCCTTTTTGTGCCGAGCTTGTCACAGCAATAGAGCTATCAACGCCCACCACGATGAGGTAGGGCTGAATGCAGACGGGCATGCGAGCGTGCCCCCCTCCGGGGCTGGTGGGCGCCATGGCTTTGCTACTTATTCTGTGAGGTCCGGCGACTACTTGTCGCATGCATGTGTTGGGTTTCCACCGTTGTTTGGGAGTTCCTCGTGTTTTCCGTGTTTCCGTTGCTAGGTATGGGCACAAGGCACATATAGACGTCTTGCGATATTGCACACGGTGATATAAAACTAAATTGTATTTCTGATGCAATAATCGCTCTCGCCTATCGTGATCATCGTCAATGTACTGTCGAGGGATGCAAATACTCCGACAGAGATTAAATGAATGATCATATATAGACACGCGTATATGAAAAGGATGGGCTAAGTGGGAAAGAGTGGCAAGAGAGTGAGGAAGTGCTATTGGCTATTGGAAGTGCAACAAAAAGCACATGCCGGGGATACAAGCATTAGAGTACGGCACGCAAGGGTGGAAAACCAGCACGCCAAAGTGATATGTGGCACCTCACGCGCGGCGCCAGGAGCAGCGGATACGCATACGGCCCATGGCACTAGAAGGCATCCCAGCATAGGACATCCACACCTTCCTCGGCGGCGGACAATCCGCGCAAGACGTGGCCCCCGTTAGCGACTAACACGGTGAGAGAAGCCTTTTGGCGCCAAGAAACCAACAACTTGCCCACATACACCCGCTTGGAGGCGGTTGCTTGCTTGGCCGACTTAGTAAAATACTATACGTGGCCACCGAGTAAGAATGCCAGTGCGGGGTAACTCCGTATGCACCCCTCCGAAACTAGTTGTATGTACTCTTTCGAGCGTGGTGAAGAGGGGACACTAGAGACGGGGGGGAAGATGGCTAGAAACCCCGAACAATCCAGGAACAATATAAAAGTACGTCGCGAGCCTCGGGTGCCATAGTAGTGCATGACATCTATCACCCACAATTAGGCATGGAGGCCGTCGTTGCCGTTGGGGAGATACACCAACATCGTGGGATATTGACGAATAAATGCCATAATCATCGCTCGCATTGTTGCTCCGAGACAATGTAGACGCATGTGGCGGGCATGATGTGCTGTGTTTTTCGGCGAGCGACGCGGGCGGTACTGAGTACTTGTACACGTAGTGGTGGCAGCGGCCCTATCATTGTTCGGGTACCGTATTAATTCGTATATATTCTGAATCTAATGGCAACTTCCATACCGCTAAAGTCCAGAAACTCGCTTCCATTGGTCTTGGGACCAACTTGGAGCCAACCATGGGGGGAATTTGGAAAGAGAATGGCAACTTCAGCCCAAGGGAAAAGTAATAACGAAAGCATGGACGGGCACAAGGAAAGCATTCAATGGCCAGACTCGACAAGCGCAGACTGATCATCGCCCTCGCAGCGGGCCGCGTATCGTGGAGAAGAGCAATATTTTGTACTTCATACTTGTCTGCAGGCAAATACATGTAGAAGGAAAAAAATTACGGTTATATTTTGAAGGTGTTGTTACTGCCAATGGAGAGGTTGAGATTAGTGGTTCACGGTGCAAACCCTATCGTAAGTCCCTAAGGGCGCAAATAAAGGGAGCGCCAAGAGACAACATCCGTTAATTCGGTGTTTTTTTATAAATAATTTCACGTCATTTCATTTGTGCATTCTTGGTTAGATACCGAGGAGGATCATCAACTCCTAATGGACAAGATCGTATGCATACGTACTTCGGACGTCGGAGGCGCACACCCGGCTTTTCATCTAATGATCATGTGTGCGGTAAGGTGCAGCGGTTTTGCTCCGTACCCTACCTCGGTACCTCCCCCTTGATATCTGTCGACCGTTCCTTGCTACTGCAAATAGGGTCGTTCGTATTTCGTACAGCAGATTTTCGAATCTTAGGCTTTTTTCCTAACGTATACAAACGCTAGATCAACTAAGCGATGCTAAGCGCCAACTTTCCATACCCGCGGAGATATTGGGGTGCTTAACGTACTTTTCCTCGAGCTCGATGATGAACCTTCTCACTATGCTTCATTCAAAATTGAAATTGAAAATTTGTACAACGAGTACCGATAAATCGCATGATGTCTCAATGCGTACCTAATACCGCCATCTAGGACTCAGGGTTAGGGTTTTACGCCATGGTCTCCTTATCCATCCCTCTCCGTTGGCAATAACACCCTTATATAAATCATACAAGGACATACATGCGTTGGGCATGAGTCGGGCATGCCTAACCTGGGCTCGTGTGCGACTCCGGTCGTGCCAGAGCTAGGGGAGAAAAGCAGGCGAAACCCCCTCGCTAAGGTCGTCCAAGGCCCCGACTCGATCGACACACCCCCTCGTCCGAGATAATAGCCGCTCCTCCAATCATATCGCGCCTCCTAGCCTAGGCTCCCCCCTCCCTTCGGGGCAAGGGGGAGAAAACCATATCCACCATTGGTTGCCGTATGTCGCTCCTTCCGTCACGTCTGTCATTTCCCGATCGGCCATCATATGCTTCTGGCACCGACTGATCCGTACTATACCGCCCGTACCCTCCCCTTGTGGTTTGCGCGGCCAAGCGGTCGCATATGTGGCATGTGTGCTTTCGCGAGAACCCTCACACATCACGGATGGTGGGTACCGACGAGGGGAGAGGTTGGGTGGGAAGGTCGAATCGGGGCTCTGACCTCAAAGGTACCTTTGAGGTCAGAGCCCCCACATCGATTCCCACCGGTACTGGTACAGGTACCGGTATATCGATTCCGAAAACTACCCGAAGTTATTTTCTGTACCAACCGCTTTCGGCCTGCGCGCAGACCAACTGTGCTTCTTTGCTGTCGCTCTGCGCACCATTCGCAACTGTCGAGAGCGCACCGTACCCTTTCTGAAATACCTCAGCGGTTCACCCCTTTAGCTCCTCTTTTATTGAAACTTCCATATCGTTTTTAATGGGAGATGAGGATGACGTCGCAGCGAATACCGGCGACATCCTGCCCCCAACTGGAGTCGGTGTTATCCTTCATTCGCGGTCGCCTGAAGCTGAAACCGGTAAGGAAGCCATATCACTGACTCTGATTCTCTCTGAAATCTCGCGTTCTCAACCTTATTTTCCCAAGAGACAAGCTAGGCCTCCCTATTCTTGCTTCCCTAATATGTCTTCTACGGTTTTGCCCGAGCAGTTTTGTATTTCTCTTAGGGTAGGTGGTTTGCTGAGTGTTTTCCGAACGGGCTTTTTGTTTTAACCGTAGAGACGAGCGCTCGCGACAAATACCGCCGGATAATCGCGAGTAAGCTCCCAGAACGGTATCACTTTGGCGCACCTCATCCGCAGCCGGCGAAACGCAGCCGTCCCATTCGCGAAGCCAAGTTCAAAGGCAAGTATTGTGCACCTTCTCCCGAGTCAAGTGGTTCCAGTGGGAACCAAAGTTTTGGGGATAGTGATAGCACGGAGCCGTTGGTGAGTGACGATGACGTCATCGCCCAACGGCATAGCTTACGCGTCCCGCCGCCCGAGCAGCCGCACTGCTTGCGCTGCTTAGCCGAGACGGAAGCTATTACCATAGGAGCTGAAAATGGGGTTACCACAACCCGTCTTTACAGGTATGTTTATGCTTGGTGGTTGCGCGCGGCTTCATTCCAATGTTTTAAGGTTATTTACCTCTCGCTTACGCAGCATACTCGTGTGTTTTTTTATTTCACTCTCTTTAGGTGCCAAGAGACCGCGTGCGTCGTATGTAATACTTCTATAACGACTCACGTCGTTTATGACGTGAGGGCACTTAGTGACACCATCCGCTGGAAGATGTGGAAAGGTGTCGATGGCACGAAGGCAGGCATCGCCGGCAAGTGGTTCGAGGTGAACGGCCCTGTTCCCGAAGACGCAATGCACTCCATCGCCCTTAAGGCCAGCGCGCAAGAGTTCGAGCCCGATACGAACTCGAAGCGCGTCAGTCTTGGCTATTGTTTTGTCGATATGGATACTCTCGCGGCTTTCTTGCGGCTTCAAGACTTCGGCAAAGGTCAAGGTTTATTCGCTTTTTCGGGGAACGGGTCGGTTTCGGTATGTGTGGTACCGGTGACCATGACATACTGCCGTACTAAAGTTGGGTTTCAAGCGTATACTACTTCCGTGAGGGTAGAATACAATGTTGTCACCATTCCCGTGCAAAATGACGCACAAATAGATTGGCCTGTGGACTACGAGGCGGACATTATAATGTGGTCCTTCCGTCCAAGCTCCTCGTACTACATGCCCAAGACCGCCATACAGGAGTGGATTGGAGAGAAGTTGAAAGCTTTGTCCGCCGCCGAGCGTAAGAAATCTGCCGCTATTCGGCTTGTTAAGCCCGAATTAAAGATTGCGGTTGATGCATTCGAGTCGCAGGAGGAGGATTCTTTCGAGGACTCTTTCAGTGACCGTGACGATTCGGATGGGGGTGCGATGCTGGAGGAACGGGCGGAAAGGGCGGAGCGTATGGGTGTGGCGCGCCGCGGCCGGAAAGTTAGACGTGGATACGGTGGCCGTGGCAAGTGGGGGGGGCTTAACAATAGAGTGGAACCTATTGTGTTGAGATACAACCAAGCAATCAAGGAGCATAATAGGTCGCGTGAGAAGCAAATCATGCGCGTCAACCGGAAGTGGAAGGGGGGCTAGTGGGTGACTGGTGCTGTGAAATAAACCCACGTATGTAGCTCGAAGATATGTGAATCTGCGAGTTCATTTAACAAACACAAGGCAATCCAATTTGAATCACACTTGTTCTTCATGCTCACATCATATGGGGGGGGGGGGGGGAGGGGGGCAATGCAGAACCATGTTATGGGTTTGTGTGCTGATCAATTCTCATGCATGTGCATATCAGTATCGTCACGGAGTACTATCACTATCATCGCTACTATCATGTGCGATCGCTTCCTTGTTGCTGTAAGATCCCCGCTTCTTACGCTCAGGAGTGGGCACATCCCCGTGATGATGAAGATTAGTATGGATAGCTCCCCAACCCTCCTTCAACCGCTTGCCCGGTTGCTTGCTCGTCTCCTTCTTGAACGCCTCTTTTGTGATGGCATGGAGATGCTCCGACCCATGACAACTATAGTTGAGCAAGTCCCCGTAGCGTTCGATGAACCCCGGCACGTGGCATTGGAGGACATGCATGTAAACGGTGGCGTGATCCGAATGGCCTGCAGCGTTGGTGAATGCCTTCACGAATGCCTCGGCAAGTGTCTTCACAAGCGATGCCCGGCGCTTACGATCCGACAAGGGTGGCAACTCCTTGGTGGCGAGGGTTTGTATAGGCGTCAACAATAGATCCCATACCTGTTGGTACGACCTCCAAGCCATCTTCGCCTTCGTGACGTCTGCATTATTGAGCTTGTACTTCCCAGCGACGTAGTCAAGCAGCTTCCCATGTGACAATAACAGCTTGTTGCACTCCTCTCCGATGAAGGACTCCTTCCGGTGCCCAATGGATACCGAATCTTGCTTCTTAGACTGCCTCTTCTTGGATGATACTTTGATGCCAATGGTGGCCAACATCCAATCTTGAAGCGCCTCGATGTCCGCTTCGCTCGTCCCGCAATGCCGTTGGGCGGTTTGCCAGTAGAGATGGGCAACAACCCGGAGGTTGATGTGGAGCAAGTCCGGAATGCGGCGGGATGGGTCGATGTGTAGCAACGGGACGTGCATGTACCTTTGGGAGTTGTGTTGCCGCTGCCAAGTGAGCCGGGCGTTGGTTGTGGCGGAGGTTGGCCCATGCTCCCCTTCTTTCGTGACTTTCTTCTTGCAACACGGACATACGTAGGGGCACTTCACCTTCCCCTCAAGCTCCGCGTGCGCCGCCATAACTTGCCATTCGAGAGTCCTCTCGATCACCCCCCGCCGCACAAGGGACTCCCACGGGAGGTGAAAATTGGATGTCCGACTCGTGCAGCAATTACACCCGCACTCAGCTCCGCATCCGCATCCCCCCCCGGTGGCGTTTAAGTACTTATTGTCGCCCCCCTCGCACAGATGCGGTATCACCGTTGTCCCATCCGGAAGCTCCACGCCGTCCCTCGCAATCTTATTTAGCTCGTCGTAGTATTTCCATCCAAGCTCTTTCGCGATCTCATACGCATCGTTGCCGACCCCATCGAGCCTTACCACTTTGACAGCACTCGTGGTTTGCTTGCATCCTCGGTATGTTTGGGCTGAGTCCGTCGTGCTCTGCAAGAACACCTCGTTCGCGAAGTCGAGGTGCTCCTTCAAGTCCCATATTTTCTTGGCCACGCAACTATGCAAGTTCAAGTGGGCTGCGGTTATGTTCGAGGCTGAACGCGAATGCAATACGCCGTCTTGATAACTGTAGTCCATTCCCGCATCAAAGTTCAACTCCTCCCGGAACTTCCGGATTTGCCGCACGGACATGTTGCTCGACATCTGCGGTGCGGGGAGACCACACGACGGGAGAACGTACGGGACATAGGACCCCTTATCCGCGTCAAATTCCTGGCCGGTGAGACGAATTAGGCGCTGCGTCTTTTTATAGCTTATGCGTAGCTTTGACTTAATGCTGCTGCCCTTCCTTGCCGACCAGAACTCCTCGACGTCCTCCACGGCTCGCTTAACAGCTCGTTTGCAGCACGGTTGTAGTACTCCCGACGGTCTGTCCGCCTCCTCTCTTGAAATTTCCTGTGGCTGCTGTTGCTGACGCTGCTGCTGTTGCTCCTGCTGGGCTGATTGCTGACGCCGTTGCTGAAGCTGGGTTGGCTGCGTCCGCGGTTTCGGCGGCTTTCCCTTATCACCGAAACGCTTTTGCAGCCGACCCGCCACGAATGCTTGTAGCCGTTCCCCCTCGGTCACCGAGCTCGCGAGGGGCTTACAGTCATTTAACAAGCCCGAGATGTCACGTGCAACCCTTGCTGCTGTCGAGTTGGTGAACGCTTTTGGCATGGTGATGCGGCGTTCTTTTTTCGCCGAACCCTTTTGACCCATAGCGACGTCGAGTTCTTCGTGAAGCTCGACCGCAGCCCGCCTGTGCTTCAATCCGGCGACATGACCAGCAGCTTGGACTTCGTGTACCTTCCTCTTTAAGCTAGCCACTGTAGCCTTAAGCTGTTTATTATCAGTTATCGCCTCACTCAATTTTCCCTCCACCGCTGAGAATTCTACGTCGCGCTGCCGCTGCACCCTTTCCTCATCCTGTGCGGTCGCTAACGCTTCCGCTAGCAATGTTATCTCAGAAACTTTCGCTAAGATGTCCTCCTCGAGCACTTGCCGTGCCAATCGTTCCCGCTGTGTGCTGGCCTGCCACTCCTGCACTTTTCGCTCGAGGAACCGGATGCGCAAGTCGCTAGCTGTTTCTGGTGAGTTGTCGTTGTTATCGGTGATGGTGCTGTTTCCAGGACGTTTGGCCTTTTTGAAGCGCCCGGTTCCCGGAACGCGCTCCGAGTGTTTATTGCTCGATGCGCCAAGGAGTGTTTTTTGCTCGTCACCTTGCTGAACACTTATGTCGACAAGGCCGCGCTTTAGAATACCCTTCCATAGCTGCGGACCCCGCCTAGTCGATTGGTTCCGAGTTCTAGCCCCGGTTGGAGGCGGAGGAGGGTGCTCCGCCGCATCCATGATGCCACTTTCGACTCCTCCCTACTTCCCGGCGACTAAATATGTCTCCCCCCCCCCCTCCCCCACCCATGCATTATAATCAGTGGAGTCACACTAGCAGCGGTAAAATTAGTTGGTTACATTCCGACCTCAACGGGACGAATACGCTATTGATGGAGGAGGGCTTGCGGTGGGTAGCCGAGCCGCGTGAGCGCCGGGGGGGGGGGGGGGGGGGGGGGTGTTCCAGCAATGCGTAGCCAGCAGCCTCCGGCGTCCGCGAACGGCAAAGAAGCACGCACTACTGCATTCAATGTTTAATGGGCGCCGAAGTTTGCGGTCGAATGTGCGCCGCGGAAGGCCATTCGTCCGCAGATGGAAGGCCAATAGCTACATACTTGTAGCAGCGCATCAGCACAGGTCTACGCACAGGTTTGCACATGGGTTTTTTCGGGACCCCGAAGTACCGATTGGTACAGGTACCAGTACCCGCGGGAATCGATGTGGGAGGGTACGAGTGTGACGAGTACAGTCCTGCAACAGTACATTGCAGGACGTTGTACAAGTATTCGTTACGGATTCCAATTCGTGCTTTTCCACAGGACGGACGTATACTCGTGGGTACGTCGCTACTGCAATATTACAAAGGTGCTGATGCTACAGTACGACCAGTACCTCCCGGTACGTACAGATATGCATAATTAATCTAACCAGCCAGATGACGCGCCAGAACGAGCTCTTCGATGCAGAAGGAGCCGCGTCGTGAAACCCAATGCTAGGCAGGCCGCGTCTCGAGGCAGAGAACGACGGTTAGACAGCCCTAACGCCTGACACGTAAGCGTAGCTTGGAGGCGTAATCAATCTGGGCAGAAACCTATTTAAGCCCAGTGCAGTAGAGGGAGGCCACACGTACCCGGCACGTGCCGGGTACGGACGTATACCGAAGCCCTCCGTATAAGGGTTTTTCCGGCGGTGGCAGGTCTAAAATCAGCGTTGTCAGACCGTGCCACTCCTCTCGCCGCAGCCATCCTCCTCGGTGCTGATGCCGAGCTCCGCCCCCCTGCATAGGCTTGCTCGACCTCATGAGCGCTAGTCGACGTCGAGCGAGCGCCCTTCGATGGCGCTGCTTCCCGGTTGTCCGCCGCCATCTCCGACACCCGTGACCCAATGCTGATCCGTCCGTACCCTTCTCGCCAAAACATATTTCACATACACCGCTGCCCCCGCCTCCTTATCGGGGGAAATTGAAATTAAGATTGTTGAAAAACTCCACAATCTCATCGGGAGAGTATCTGAGAGTATTTAGTCGCGATAAAATAGATCGGACCGCCCGAGCGGGAGATCTTAGTGCCGGTGTACGGATGCTATGATTTCCAAGACCCTCCGTACATGGCTTCCCGATAGCTTTTGATCGCGCAAATCACAGATGCCGGTACCTCGCTCAGCCCCCAGCCGTGCCATGCATGGCACGGCTACATGGTTACCAACGCCCACCGCGTGGAGGTAGATGTAGGTGCCGACGGGCATGCGAGCGCACCCCCCTCCGGGGCCGCCGCCGTTGCGCCGCCGGCGGGCGCCTTGTTTCGATCACTGCGACCCTGGCCCAAGTGATTATTGATTGCGAGTCCGAGTCGCTAGGTCCTATGTACGGTCTTAACCGTCATGAAGTATTGCATGTTACTACTTCGACTTGACCATGCATAGGCGGTCCAATTCCGCTATTCGTATGATAATATATATGATATCCATTATGGGCAGAATTTCGGAGTCGGATCTCGCGGTGTTGGCTAACACACTAAATGAAGATAAACTTTCCAATCACAATGGCCCCGATGTCGAGAACTCAAGATGGTGGTATCTCCGGTTGACAATGCGGTAGAGTCCGCTACCCATTTTACTTGCTTACAAATTTCGACTCCCGATGCTCTCACCCGCTCGGGAGATTATGAGGGCCACATTCAGAGGGGCAATTCGCGCATTCCTCGTGCCCGGGCCTACCTTGACCCCTTGGCGTTTTGCAGACTTTCCCCACTGAACTATACGCGGGTGATTTCGGGTACAGGTCGCGGTGCTTTGGCTATCGTTTTCGCTTCATATGAGTCCAATTTCAAGTTGCCGTCCGATTGCGATACGATGGCAGTGCACCGTGTGTTGGGCCTTACTGTGTGGGAGGGAGGGGGAGGGGCTCTCATGTTCGGAAGTGTCGAAAGTGCAATGAGGCTTCTTCAGGGTCTCGTGGGTATGGATATGGATCTTTGTCGACGGTATCGGGTGCCACGATGTCGGGTGAGCGCTCGACATCTGCTATGCTTATGGACCACATTCCCCGGTGCCGTGCTTTTGGCATTTCATTCACCTTCTAGATCATGTTGTCCACGTGCTTGTAGAGTTTATGCTCGAAATATGGGCTACTAATGGGCGTGACTTGCGGTTGGAGGTCCGCCGCGTTTGGTCTAGAGCTTATGGAGATTGACCTCGGGCTGTGGTGTGGTTGGACTTCATGGCTCCACAGCGTCACCTTGTTGTTGATGTGATGGTCACAAGTGCCCGAACGAACATCAATGTTCCCCACATAGGCGCTCGATTCCCACTCCCGGGCCGTCTTGCATCGGGAGCTTACCTGGGCAAGCTTGATGCGGACCTCCGCATTTCCGCTTCAATTGGTACGCCTTCGGTTCAATCGGCCCATGACTATTATCCCTACGCTATGGAGGATGGGAGACGATTGGCCCTGGTGCCGGCTGAGTTAGTTGATCACATGTTGTTTTGGTGGCAGCTTGTCCACTCCATGATATGGGTGATGCTGACTCTCGTTCATTGCCGTATGTTAATTATGTCCGCAGACATCATTTTGTCCGTCGATCTAGTTCTGTCCCCTTTCGACGGTGTTTGGAGGGTGTGCGGCGAGAATTCATGCAACGTCATTTTGTTGCTATTCATGGTGCTTTGGGTTCCTATCGTCGCTATGCATTGCAAGAGGGCAGGGCCGATGCTGTGGCATGCCTTCATGTTCCTCGGGCTAAGGCTTGTGGGTATTTTTATTCCTCCTTTTCCCCACTATTTGATTAGGGCGGGTTTCCACTCTTTGTTTTTGTAAAAACATTATTATTCGATATCGGTATAGTATATAAGTAGTTTAGTAAAAATCATTATTCAAGCTCTCTGTGCGCGGGAGGCTTTACATGTCGAAACAAAAGAAAGGGTTGCATGCCTACCGTCCGTGCCCACCCGTCCACCTTCGTGTAGCAACAACCCTTAACATCAACGGGCTTTCGCCTAAGACATAAGTGGTCGGTGCGATGCTCTTGGCCGGGGATGTAGACCTTCTTCTCCTTCAACAGACTTTAGTTAGGGCCACCGATGCGCGGGCGCGGTTTGTATGGCATTCCGATTATCATTCGTTCCGTGACCGTTGCCTCAGAGCGTGGTTGCTTTGTTTTGGTCATGTCGTCGCAACATGCTTGGGTCATCGGCACGCCCGCCCGTGTTGGACTTGTGTCCGCGTGGGCGGAGGCGGTTGCAACGACCCCTCGGCAATTACCTTCATCTTGGTCTATATTCCTCCCAGATCACAAGGGGAACCGTGCCGCTGTCGCTTGCGCGAGGAGCTAGCGCAGCCTCGCGAAAAAGTCCCTATGGTTACTGTCGTCGTCGAGGGGGATTGGAACCTCGATGAAGGAGAGTTTGATGTTATGTTGCCGCGTTGGCGGTGTATACGTGATGCGAAAGTAGTTTGGCCGCGAGACGCTTCGGCGCGCGTGCATTGAATATGCCGGAGGGGCAGTTGCCGGGTGATTGACCACTTCGCAGCATGACCCCCCATCATAGGCCCCTCCCTCCACTTTCCACACTCCGTCTATGTCGTTTGTTAATGGGACACCTTCGACCACTTCCATGTCTTCGCTTCCGTCCCTCGCCTTGTGGGTGGTTTGTTGGAACATCCACGTCCCCCTCACCAGCCAAAACGCACGTGTGTAAGGTACATCCCGAAACCGGCGCGGAGGGATCCCCCTTCTGAGTGGCCGACACCGTTCCGCGACTTCGTCATCACTAACCCCTTCGCGGTACTCACCCCTCCTAATGACCAATCTATGAATGATGGCATGTCACAATAGCCCGACTCTATCGACGCCGAAGCCGATGGTGTTGTTCAAGCCGAATGATCTACAGCCCGAAGGGTAGGGGCGGTTTCACGCACTAAGCGCAAGGGCCTCGGGTCTTTGCTGCAACGTTCTATCCTAGGGGCTATCGCTCGTCGTCGGCATGATTTTATGGCCTTGTGCCAAGAGGCCCGCGGCGCACACCAATCTCTAGCATTGGATAAGTATATCGCCGCATCGTTCCGGGTTAAAACCTTAAGGTCCGAACTAACCACCGCCGCCAAAAGGCTAGAGTCATAGACAAGAAAGTTAACGAATTTAAACAGGGTGGCGGTAGGCGGAGATTTTGGAAATTGGCCCGCTCTATTACTAAGGGTCATCCTACAAAGCAACCACGCGGAACCACTAGTGCGTGATCTGACGTCGGGAGTATTCCATACCGAAACGGCTGAAAATGAAAATGGAAATTTCCCGGCTTTTTCTGTTTGGTACCCCAGTACATGGGTGGAAAAACTAGCTAGCGACCGTACCCTCCGCCCACCGATCGCGCGTCCGCCGAGCACCTTTGTCCCGAGTGCGAGCCTTCGCATTGACCCGGGCTCGCACTCTCTGATACTAGGGGTGCATGTCGATTGTCGGTAGCGGTGGGGTAGGGCATGGTCACCGTTGCTAGATCCTTTTGGTCGCGGGGTGCGAACATTATCGCAAACCCTCCGTAAAGGGTTTTCCGGCGGCGGCTGATTCTGAGGATCGCTGCCGCCGGACCACGCCGCTCCTCCCGTCGCGACAGCCCTCCTCTCTACCGGTGTTGTGCTGCCCCCCCTTGGGTCGGCTCGACCGCAACATGCTATTCGGCAAGCATGGAGCGCCCCTCCCCGGCGCCGCTTCCGTGATGTCCGCCGCCAGCTCCAACACCCCCCACCTACCGCTGATCCACCCGGACCCTCTCCGCCAAAATACATTTTATAGATTCTGTCCCGCGTCCTTATCAGGTGAGTAGCGGAGAGTATTTAGTCGCGAAAAAATATTTCAGACAGCCCGAGCGGGAGATCTTAGTGCCGGTTTACGGATATTATAATTTCCAAAACCCTCCGTATGCATGTTAATCGCGCGGATCGGTGCTTGTCGGATCGCGCCGGATCGACCCCATCCAAATAAAGCGCGGACTGCGGTAAGGGTGCCCAACATACCCAATCCTTTTCAACTAATTAATAATGATATATAGAATTGGGGTGCGAGATGCAGGGTTGCGTTGACATACGTTGCGCCGACGATACCGTGGGCTTTGCACCGTCGCTCGATAACTTGCATGCCATTTGCGCCCACTTTCCGAATGGGCCGGGGACCATCGTATGGGATTCGGAGTTAAAATGCGGAGTAATGGCGCTAGGCCGCCACTCCGACGCAGTCCCATTACGTGAACAAGATGAACGTTGGCAGCTTCGGGGGGGAGGGGACAAGTGCCGATTGTATCTGAGTCTACAAGAGCGTTGATGAATTCGAATTTAAGTACGCGAAATATCGTGGGCGATAGGGATACATAAAGTGGGCGCGCCGTTGAAGCGGTCGACTCGGTGTGAGGAGGGCGGGAAATCTCCATTAATATACGCACCTCTGTGCTTTAGACATGTACATTGCCGGTCCTTACTTATGGGTGTGAAGTATGGGGGATGAATTCGACTAGCGGCTCAATAGATTACAAACTATATGAAATCAATGCTTGAGGCGCCTAGTTGGGGTGGGTGCAAATGCCCCTTGGGTGACCACATCGCCGCTACTACGGGAGCTAGGAATAGCGCCCATAGTAAAAGCAATGGCAACAACGGCTAGGCCTAGGGCGTTCCTTAAAGCACCCACACTAAATAAATGCATAAGCGATTTGGTTGGCCAACCTAGTCGTATGCGCTCAAATACTTGGACGTCTTGGACCGTGCGTTGGCTAGATCGATTTGCTAGGGCAAGCGCGGAATTACCCCAAAACGTACGCGTCCCACACTCATGGAGGTCTTTGTAACCACGCGGAATTACCCCAAAACGTACGCGTCCCACACTCATGGAGGTCTTTGTAACCACGCGTTGCCTCAAACTTAGTGATTAATGCAGCGGTATGGGGTCGATTCGAGACGTCATCTTCGGCATGTACTAATACGTGGAATATTTGTTCCCATGCGTCATATGTTGGGAGCCCGTTGCAACAATACGGCACGGGCATTTCCGCGGGGGCCGTTGCATGGTTACACATTATGATTCAATTTCGTACGCGTGTATTTCCCACACCCCGTCGTCTAGCCCGCATACATGCCGTGCCTGGACGTTTACCCCATCATCGTCCTGCATGCGGCGGGGTCGTTCCTTAAAGTATAAAGCACATCATGCTTGAATGCCCACGTGGGGAGTGCCGCCGTCATCATTTTGGGACACTAGCCCCATAGTCAACTGATTTTGTACATCAGTTCGATACCTCCCTTGAAAGTACAACTGCCTTGCATGAAGGCGGTGTCTCCCCTTCCCTTCACGACGCCATTTATTTTGCACGAAAATGGGAGGTTTTTCTAGTTATGGCGCCTCGCCCTCCCTCATATAGCTTTTTTTGTAGTTGATATATCTATCGCACTCCCGAAATGTTTTGCTCCGTGAGATGGGCCTGCCTCCTACTCGCATTACTCGAATGGGCCGACGCCCGGACGGGTAGGACAACCCTTTCTTAGTCAGTGCCGGGAATGCATTCATTCTAGTTTGTATGTATTGGAAGGTTTTTAGTCGGTGAGACTCCAACACTAGCCTCGTTGTGGGGTCAGCGCAGTATTGTAAGGTTTTCGTACAATGGTACGTTGTGCACTCACACAAGCGTCACCTAGCCGCCCGGGAGCTTAGTCGATGATGAGTAAGCCTCAATAAACGTTTATTGAGGCTTGTTTTGAACTTCTACTCTCAGTCCTGCTTGCAAGACGCCGTATGTAGAGGGTGCGGGAGCGGTTTTACCTGCCAGTCCCATATGCCGGGGGCGGAAAAAAAATGTCTGTTCGTACCGTAGCAACGTCTTTCCATGATGGTGGCAAAGTTCACCGGAGAAGCGGCCTTAAACTGTGCACATTAAAGAGACAAGCAGGGAGGGACCGTAGCAACGTCATAGAACAAAACCGGAAAGCTCCAGAACTGCGGCTCCTGATCGATGCCGCGACGTTGTGCCAATACGCATCGAGTCACTCCAGACTGTCGATCTGTCGCTCGGTCGTCGATAAGCGGAGAGTGAGAAAGATCGGAATTTTTCCGCAGCCTGGTATTTTCACGCTGTATTATCGTCGAGTTTCCGCCCGCTCGGGGCATCCAACCTACCAAGGTTACCGCCCACCGGGGAAGCGCTGCAGTCAGCGGTCGACTCTCTGCTGACTGTGACGGGGCCAGCATACGATGGCGCTGACGAGGGTGGAGATAACTTCAGGCAAGGAATATGCACACGCTCTTTCCAGTACCAGATCCACTTGTCTTGCGCATGTGTATTTGTCGAGTTGCGTCCTTCCGAGTCAAGCAGCGCGCTTACCCCACCCACCGTGCTTACAGAGGTCCACCTGACTTGTCTGACGCATGCGTTGAGCACCGAGAAGGAGGAAGTGATGGGTCTGCTGCTGGGAAACGTCTACGTGAGTGGCTGCTGCTCAGAGCGACCTTGCGAAACCGTCAGACAGCACCGCCTGCTTCTTATCCTATTGCCTCATTAATTGTCTGGGCTAATGGTGTGTGGGCTTGATGAAATGCGTCCCCATCGTAGGAACATCCAAATGGCGAGAGTGTTTCGCGGCTGTGGATGGCAATGCCTCAGGTGTGAGGAAACTCTTTGGCTCTTTCATGCTGCACGCCCCAGCAGCGTAGTGTGTGGCTTCTCTTCTGCACGCGTTGCGGGCTCAGAGGGACTCCCCTCCGTGCTTTGGCAGGTGCGAACGGACAGGCGGAAGGACAGAGTGGAGTGCAGCTCGGAACAACTGGCAAAGGCAGCTTTGCTCGCGGAGCGCTTTTCTAAGGAATCAGGTTTGCGAGCTAACTGGAGAGTAATGCTTTCCGCATTCACGTTTGTTTACACACCTACTCTATGCTTTCTTTCATAACACCTTTGTTTGTGTCATGCACGGAAGCCCCCGGGGGAGGGAGGGGGGCAGAAGGCATAATTTCACATGGCATCGATGTCGAACAACCACCTCCGATCGCTTGTTCACCACAGGCGTGGAGACACGGATCATTGGGTGGTACCACAGCCATCCGCACATTACAGTCCTACCCTCACACGTGGACCTTGCAACGCAAGCGATGTATCAGTCCCTTGAGCCGCGGTTCATCGGGCTCATATTCAGCGTGTTCAACACAGATGCTGTCAGCAAAGGGCAGACGGTGCAGGTCAGTAGGGGCGGTCTACCTCGCTTACATGTGCGTGTGTGTGTGTGTGTGTGTGTGTGTGTGTGTGTGTGTGTGTGTGTGTGTGTGTGTGTGTGTGTGTGTGTGAAGATGTGCCACCAGTGTGCATTGGTCAGGGGATACGTTCATCCCTCAATAGGCTGGTGCCTGCTGACAGGTGATAGCATTCCAGTCGACGGGACCCGTAAGTAACCAGGTCCGCCGGGAGGTGCCATTCCAGGTTGTGCCGTCTAAGAGTGCAATGGAAACCTCGTTAGCCGACTACGTTGCGCTGCAGAAGATCCTTCAGCGGGTAGGATGGGACCCAACGCACCTCTCACGTGGCCTTGCTATGCGAGGGGAGGGGGCTGTTCCCCTTCCTTCCTGCCACCCACATGCTCCACGCATCTTCCCTGATTCATTTGTCATCTAGTGGCTCAGCGGCGTGTTGGTGATGTGCGCAGGAGGAGAAGAAAGCCTACAAGCAAATCATCGAGGAGATGGAGGCGCTGTCGCAGGGGCAATCCGGCCCCGACCCCATCTCCTTCCTGCATAGTGCCACCACGTACCACCTCGCCATGTCCAGTCTGCTGCAGCACGGCGTCAACCCCACTCTGCAGGTGGGTGCCTCACATCCCATCGACACATAGTGCTGAGTTGCAGTTGTGCTTGTACTCTATCCAACAAAAGGGGAGATGTGTCAGTCTGCTGGCGTGCTGTTGACATGAATTGTACTTTGCGCATTGTTGCAGGCCATGAACGGCCTACGTGCGCAGAACAAACTGCAACTGGAGCAGCTCAAAGCTGAGGAGAGTGAACTGAGGAAGCAGCTCGCGTCAGTGTCTCCACTGATACTATAGACTCGCCCCTTAGTTGGGCGATGGCAAGTGCGCACACTGCAGACTGCGCTAACTACAAGACAGTCAGCCCTTTATTAGGCGCACTTGCTCTTTCATTTTTGTAATTAAGGTATGCAGCAATTTAGGTACACAGACGGTCATGCGCGTGCTGGAGGGTGAGATTACTTACAGTATGCAAGAGCAAGCGTTTTTATTATTTACACAACTACGTCTATGTCTATGTCCGGTGGGCAGTGCTACCGAACTATATTTTTGCTAGACATTTCAAGTCTGATTGTTTGAACTGAAGCTGTGTTTTTGGCTATCCGCATTCTGTATTCTATAAAAGCTATCCCACCAACGTATTTTTTTTTTTCGATGTAAATAGTTTAAAATAATACTGAGGGCATATAATCTACAGGTCTGTGGCCATGGTCGCACTCAACTGAGCGTGAGCGGCGAGATGGTGGGTAACCAGGCCTTCCTGTGTGTAAAATGTGCGATTGCAGTATTTGCACCTATTTGGATGTCCATTTTGGTACACCATCCGCTGCGTGTGGCCATCGAACGAGTGCTGCGCCAGCTGCTTCGCAGTTTGGAAGGACTTGGTGCACGCTTCACACCGGAACCGGCGCGGAGCTGTCACGAGCTGGCTGTTTCCTACCCCAAGAGTATGGAGATTCTGTCGACTTTGCGTAGGGTCAGGTTCCATTCTCGTGGCGTTGTAGTCTCTTAGGTCGGACTCGCCATCGTTCGTGGAACTGGTCACAGTGAGATTCTCTATCAGCCGAAGTAATGGGGCGACAAGCGCTATGAGCTCTTCTGGAGAAAGTTGCTGTGGCATCTTGTGTGCACGGTATCCCTGCAGTGCTCTGTGACTCTAGTGGGCCTGCTTCGCTGCGCAAGATGAAGCTAGATCAGACGGCGTCTGTCGGGTGAAAGCCAGCCGCGATGGGGGCGACTGGTGTCGGTAATTCGCTCAACTGTGATCGTACTACTTTCCCAGAAGCCGCGACCGTAGTCGCTAAACAATGCCACGGTTCCTGCTTGGCTGGGGAATTTTACGGACGTTGTTTCCGTGTTGATTCTAGTGGGGTAGCCCAGAGAATGGCGATTCAACTTCCGCATTCGCCGCCTGGCTCCAGCCACCGGTCCACCGCTACAGAAGTTGCTCGCGCTGCGTCACTATAATCCTTACTGCGAATAAATTATTAGTCTTTCTATCTCTAACGATATGGAGCGTACGGCTATAATAATTCAATACTTGCTTACGCAAGAAAGGCAGTGAAAAAAACAAAGCGTACGGGTACTGAAATAATGATAATTTCGTTTTATATCGGATTATTACTTAGTTGAAGACACTATTTGCATTTGACGTTAAAATCACAACTATCCAGTAATATATTAAGAGTATCTGTAATACTCCAAATACCGGGTACTCGTTTTCCGTACAGCCATGATGTTGGCGATTATAAATTTTCGGCATTCCTCGCCTGGCCGATAACCATTGACAAAAGTTGAAAACATATGGCCGGTATCTATTAACAGGCGATAAATATGGTCAGATTGGGTAAATCTAGAGGTTTGCTACCCTACCCTCCATGTGTACGGGATAGTAGCCCTTGCGGTTGGTATCACCGTTATTAGCGACGCGTCACCCCTCCAGCACAACGATATTGTACTAGCAGGGTGGCGCGACCAACCAACTAAACAACCTTCACCAACGGACAGCGCAAGCTAGGCACTAGCTAGCAGCAACCCTTAAGTTGGTGCGTTCCCCGAGTACCAGCACTCTCTGCTTTCGCGCTCGGCCCATCTAGGCCTCGCGCGAACGCAGTCTCGACTCTCGTAGTCGAGTAGGGTGTCAGTACTTGTTCTTTCGTTTTGATACGCACCTTGCGTCACAAGACACTACCAATATGGTTCATGTTAAACCGCATTCCGATATGCATCCTGTGGTTACCGCACCTCGACACATCGCCGAGGACACTCTCTCTCATCTACACGTAACAGAACTAATCCAAACGGCGTGTGAGGCTTTTGAACTCAGAATTTCTGCGCAGATCAAGGCGAATTCGTTCGCCTTACTTGCCAGATTCAGCAGCTTAGAACCCAACCTACACGTTTGGACCAGCAGTCCATTCCCGCTGTCGCAACATGTGCGGCAGAGGGTGGAATGGAGGCCCTTGCGCCACCTTTCGACTCGCTGCCCGACGACCGCGACCTACTCGCGTCCAACGTCGTCGACTTCACCCCCGTCCGTGAAGTAAAAGTCTTCGACCCTAGTTCCAAGACTTGGCCTGACGCAAACGCTACCCGGAGCGACTCCCTCCTAAAGCCACCCATCCACGGTGACTTTTTCAGCGATAACTCAACCACCCACGCCGCCGTCGCGGTTCCAGTGGTGCGTCGGTCTACTACCACTCCGCCTCGAGCAAGTCGTACCGTTTGGCATCGACTTCAGCCTTACTCCACTCCGAGGCTACCGCCAATTACCTACCGCCAGTGGCGCACCCGCGTGCGCCCTAGCATCCCATTGCGCCCGCCGGCCGACCCTGACCCTGACACTCGCCCGGCAAGCCCGACGCCGCTGATAGCCTCGCGACCGGCATTCCATGCCCCCTTAAAGGTCGCACGCCCACGCTTCTACACCGGCAGGCACCACAGGGCCCTTCCGCGCCCACCACCGGACCCGGACCCGGACAAAAAGTTGAAAACATATGGCCGGTATCTATTAACAGGCGATAAATATGTTTTAATGTGTAGTTGTTTTAGTTAGCGCCCCCCTTTTTTGTCGTCCCCCTTTTCGAAAACTACCGTTGCCCAATCCAATACTTAAGTAGAGCAATGAAATATTTCAACAAATCCTAAGCAATGCATTAATTAAGGCAACAAAACTACAACGAGGTTTATGGTTTTATTACGATTTGCTTAGAGATAGGGATTAATCGTTTTCGTCCGCAAAAGCCACTGAGGTGTCGTGGGTCATCGACGATAGATCTCCACTGATTTATTCCAGGCTTGACGATTGAAAACGATCTAGACACGTGGTAGTTGCACGTGGAGGGCTCCCATGCTCCCGCCTCGACGAAGCGCGCTAGTTTTGTTTGGACGAAGGTGAGATGCTCAGGGGTAGCGTCTAATAGAGAGACGCCTTGGTTGACATTGGGGGGGGGGGGGGGCGATTGTTTAGGAAGTGAGTAGTGACTCCCTCCCGGATCCCGTTCGAGACTTGTACGCTCGCGCCGATATTTTCCCATGCTTGCCACTTTCGCCACACGCTATGACGCGTGTGGTTGGAAACATGGTGCAAGAATCTGCGCGGCGGGATACCCCGCCAATCCTCCTTGTTGGACTCGGTCTTCTTGTGTGCCTTCTTGCTAGGGGCGAAGGGCCGGCATCCCGTGCGGTCCTTGAGCTTGGTCTTGTTCTTGTCCGGCTTGTCCGGCTTATCGTTGGGTTTGTTTGGTTGGTCTATTTGCTTGTGGCGTGTCCGCTTTGAAAATGGAAGTTGCTTGGGCTTTGGCAGTTGTTGTGATGATGACTTCGAGTCACTTGTCCTCCAAGGCTGGCATGAGCCCGTTGACGACGTTG
The DNA here is from genome assembly GCA_026401115.1 of Tetraselmis chui. Classification (NCBI taxonomy): domain Eukaryota; kingdom Viridiplantae; phylum Chlorophyta; class Chlorodendrophyceae; order Chlorodendrales; family Chlorodendraceae; genus Tetraselmis; species Tetraselmis chui. Next base: position 325,149 of record JAPMLY010000071.1, read on the forward strand.
CCTCCGTGTTCGGAGGAGACCGTGTCGAAACATTTGGTGTAGGTGAGCCGTTCGGCGACTCGCTCTTCATCATTCATGATGTTCGTGTCCTTTACGCTTCTCATGCAGGCGAATCTTGCTTCCCCCGTTGAAGCCACTACTACATGCGTACGTATCGCGGTGTCGATGAGGGTGTAAGCGTCGGCCTTCTCGTCCGTGGTAGAGATGACCAAACGAATCGTTTCCACATCAATTTCGAGTGCTGCGACAACGGCGGACATTCAAAACCATGGCATAGTATGTGACGATATTCGTCCCGAGAAGAGGTTCGAACGTTGTAAAAAAACAATTATCATCCTCGTCATGTCGAGGGTTCCACATGCACGGGGAAGTTTTGCCAATGTGGGGTATGCACTCCGTGGACGTTCGTAAAACGAAGTATATCCACTCGTTGGGACCGGCGGCGTAGCACCGGCTTCCCCGGGGGGGGGGTGCGCACACATGCATGACGGCACCTATCTCTACCTCCACGCGGCGGGCGCTAATAGTCATGTAGTCGTGCTATGCATGGGGCGGTAGTGTGCTAAACGAGGTACCGGAAGGTGCAATCCGTGTAATAAGCAATTGCCGGGAAGCCGTGTACGGAGGGTTTTGAAAATCATAACATCCATTCTCCAACACTAAGATCTCCTGCTTGGCCAGTCCGATATGCTTTTTCGCGAGTGAATACTCTCATATACTCTACCGACACGGAGGCGGGAGCGGTGCATGTGAAATATTTATTGGCGAGAAGGGTGGGGACGGATCAGCGGCGGGACGCGGGTGTTGGAGGTGGCGGCGGACAACCGGGAAGCAACGCTAGATACGGGCGCTCGCTCAACGTCGACAAGCGCTCATGAGGTCGAGCGCTCATGAGGAGACCCATCCATGGGGGTGAAGCCTGACACTAGCAGCGAGGAGGAAAGCCGCGGCGAGAGGAGCCGCACGGCTGCGGACATTATACTGCCCATGCATATGTGCGCGCTTGAGCCGTTGGAGGAGGTGTACCGTAACTCGGAGGTATTGTGTATTTATAACCATGTATTTCAAATCTCTATGTTGCGAATATGACCATATATATTATTATGAAGAAGTGAGTACTTTTTTTGATATCCAATCCGAAAAAAAATATGTTTTGACAAGGAAACACCCCCGTATTTCATTGAGTGACACCGCCACATAAAACAAAAAATGAAGATCTAATCGCCAAAATATAGAGGACGCGGAAGTGACCTCATACCGCTGCAATAATGAACACGACCCGACGACATTGACAACAATTATATTCAAAACGAAAAACTGATGCCAACGACGAAACGAAATGAATTAAGATATATATGGGCATGATAGCGTATATTGTTCATGTAATGACACCGCCAAAAATAAATGAATCATACGGAAAACAGGATTTGACATTGCCTTGGAAGCGTGAAGACTGGCAAATGATGTGAAGAATGGATCATCATAATCCACCATAATGATCCCCCATGTTACCAATCCCATTGTCTTCCTCCTCGGGGGCGCCTTCACTGCGTCCCCTACCCTTGCGTCCTCCCCCTTCCCCCCCTCCCGATTCGGGGACGCAAGGGAGTGGCTAGGTCCTTTCTCCCGTGTCCAGCGCCGCTCTCCCAGCCCATTATGTCCGGTCAACGGGTCGTTGACCGGCCTCCGACTGCTCCCCCGGTTCACTCTCCCCTTGTCCGCCCCTCTCCCCTCTCCCCCATTGCCTGGCCAACGTCCTCTGCAACCCCAAGCTGCGGGTCTGCTGCTCCGCGAGCCCGCGATGTTGCTAGTGCGTCAATTGCCCGACGTATTCCTATGTTTACCCTGCCGGCCTCCCCGCGATGCGGCGCCCTTATGCTTTCCGCTATATGCTTCCACTTCTCCTTCTGCTTCCCCGTTGCGATCTCCTGCTTCCCGCTCCCACGCTGCGCGTCATGTCCGGCCCTCGGCTGCCCCCCCCCCCCCCCCCCTCCCCCCCCCCCGCTCAAGAGTCATGGGCCTCTGTTGTCCGCGATGTTTATGCGTGAGTGCGTCTGCCCGTGGGGCTGCTTCTCAATCCCATGTGAGACGTCGCGAGCGGGGTGGTGTGCGTGGTGCCGGTGGTGTGCGTGTGTTTGGTGCTAGCGCTGGTATTGGTGGTTTGTATGACGATGGCGGTGCGTGTGGCATGTCCTAGCGTTGGTAGTGGTGCTAGTATTGGTGATGTGCGTGCTGTTGGTGTTGTATATTCAGATGTTGTTGCAGATACTCGAGGTGTTTGTGGTGTGCGTGGTGCCGGTGGTGCTCGTATGGCTGGTTTTGGTATTGGTGGTGTGCGTGGTGTTGGTACCATGCGTGCGCATGTGGCTGCTGCTACTCCTCATGGAGGGGTTGGCAGTGCACGTCTAGCTAGTGGTGTTGCGTGGTGCTAGTGGTGCGCGTATGACTGGTGCTTGTATCAGTGGTGTGTGTAGTGCTTATGTTGGGAGGGCACGTATGATTGTTGGTGTTGATCATGACGGTGCTCGGGGTATAGGTTTAGTTAGTAGTGTTGTTGCTCGATATTTACGTGGTGCTGGAGCTGTGCTTGTGGCGGGTGTTGGTGCTAGTGGTGTGCGCGATGCTGGTGGTGGGCGCATGGCATGCGTTGGTGATGGTACTCGTGGTGTGCGTGGGGCTGCTACTACGTGGGTGTGAGAGATCGCCGCTAGTCCGAGTGCACGATGCGAGTGCGAGTGCATCGGGGCAACGAAGGCCCTCTTCGTGTGTGTCTAGTGTGCGTGATGTGTGTGAGGGTGTGCATGCGGTGAAGCGCGAGTGGGAGACGAGGGTGCGTGTTGATGGCGTGTTTTCCCCGTCTAAGGGCGAATGTCACACCGGCCAACCATGATGCGACTTACGCTTTGCGAGACACATCGGCTGGCGCTCTGATCTAGCTTGCCACACTAGTAGATACATGGATGGAGATTACTCTTTTGCACATGCTCACCGCTACCAAGCTCTTTAATCGGAGGTTTCTCACCCGTATTTTTTCTCCCTCTGCTCTTATAGCACCCACTTGTTGTGGATTACCCGCGCCCGTCCACGCTCGGCTCCATATCCATATTGTGCGGCCACCCCGCCGCTTGTTTGTCACCTGGCTGCCTCCCAACGTGCAAGCAGCATCCACCCCGCCCTTGGTCCTCCATACGTTCCATGTGCCGCCGGAGTAGACACCCCCCTAATGCTCCTTTCTCACCCTCGGGGCCTCCTCGACCTCCTCCCCCTTCTACCGGTTTGCTGACCACCCGCCTTCCCGTTGTGATCACTCCTCCCCCATGGTCCTCTCCCCCTCCCCCCCTCTTCCCTCCGTCCTCGCCTCCCCATGTCCCGACCCCACATATTGCGTTGTCTGCGTTAGTAGTGCGGGAGTTTATCCCTCCTCCGCCGTATGGCTCTGACTTGAGGCTGCCCTTCGTGACCCCCTCCTGCGTTATGCGTGGTGCTCCTTCCATGATGTTGTCGACAGTCTTCTCCCCTACCGGCTAGTCACGTCAGTCCGGGTCGTCTGCCATGACAGCGCGTGAGGAAACTAGTGCGGCCCTTTCTGAAACCATCGACAATGCTACCTCCCCCCTCACGTGATCCCCGTGTTGCTGGTGCCTTTTTGGTTGTTCACCCTCTTGGTGGTCTCCTCCTCCGTACTTTTCCGGCCGCGGCCGCTGCCCGTAAGCCTCCGCATCAGCCTGAAAAATTCAAGATCAAGAATCAACTGCAATGCATCAAATTCTGATGCACAATTTGTTTGATTATTCTCTCAATTCATGAACGCATCGATTAATTACAACACTAATTCGTGGATGCATCGATTAAATGGGCAAGTTATTCGTGGATGCATCAATTAATCGGGACACTAATTCGTGGACGCATTGATTAAATATGGCACTCATTCATGGACACATCGATTAAGTAGGGCGCTAATTCATGGATACATTGCTGCGAGTAATGCGGGACAAATGCATTTATGCATCAACATCGCTCTCCTCGCACATACAATTTTATGAAATGACGAGCCGGATAGTCACCGGATGATGCCCGTGTATATTGTTATGAGTAGCAAAACTGTATCATTGAAGAATTTTAAGTCACATTTTTAAAGAATTTCAAATGAGATGCATCGACGCTGCCGATATCCCTAAAATGTATACGTAATCCGTTTTGCATCGATTAAATACATTACTATTTCGTGGATGCATTGATTAAGCATGACGGCGACCGCCGGCAGCGCAGTGCCGGCGGCCCCGACGGGAGTGCGTTCGCATGCTTGTCGGCATCCCCTGACCTCCCCGAGGTTTGGCACGGTAAGGGCCTAAGAGGGCCGGCAATGCAATCCGCAGCTATCGGGAAAGCCATGTACAAGGGGCTTTTAAAGATATACTTTTTGTACGCTACCGGCGCCAAAATGTCCCGCTCGGCCCGTCCGATATATTTTTTTTCGCGACAAGATAGTGCTTGATACCGTCCTACTTTAAAGGGGAGGGGCTGTATCTTAGGAGCGTGTGGCGGTGAGGAGGAAACGGCCGGATCAACGGTGGGTCGCGGGCGTTGGAGGTGGCGTTGGACAGCCGGGAAGCAGCGCAAAGGAAGGGCGCTCGCTAGCCGTCGACTAGCCATGTGACTCTAGAGCCTCGCAAGGGCTCTATAGGCACGTTAAGGAGCGGGCTAGAGGAAAGTCCCAAGCGATTTGGAGAGGTTGGACTTAGGCGGTTCACGGTCTAGCCCTGACTTATAAGTTTCCCGTGTGGCATGGTTGGGAGGGCCCAGAGACAACAATTGGCGCATACCGTACATGTTGTAAACAATTTCAACTTCGCAGGCGGAGAAGCGGCTCGCTCTGGCGGCGGCGATCCTCAAGATGAGCCGCCTCCGGGAAGCCCTACTTATACGGAGGGCTTTTTCGGAAACTAAATAATGTCCGTACCCGGTGTAGAGATTTCTGCCATGCACTACCCGCCCACGGGTCTCCCTTAGCTCTTCCAACAGAGATCGGAAACGGTTACCGCCATGCATGCGAGTGATACGGGCGGGCCCAATGTTCTTTGGGGGGACGTGAGGAGGGTACGGGCGTGTCTACGGCGCCGGATCTAAGGCCAGTCAGGAAGCAACATCAAGCTAGGGCGCTCACTTGCTGTTTGACTACGTCGCCAATCTACATCTCCCAGGGGAAGGAGTATGCATGAGCGGCAAGGATGACGGTCGCAACGGGGGGGCGACAAAATCTGGCGGCGACGACCCTCGGGGTCGGTCGTCGCCGGAAAACCCCGCATGGAGGGTTTGGGAAAGTTTCCGTGCCTCGTGGATCCGGCCACGGTGACATGCCTTCCCACTATCGACACCTACTATCGCTAGGCGAGCCTAATATTAGACAGCGTGGGCCTGGGCTAGTGTGGAGGCCCACACTCAAAATAGGGTTGCTCGGTGGACGCGCGATCGGAGGGGGGAGGGTACGGGTGCTAGACGGACAAGCGCCCGGGTACCATACAGGGAAACGCCGGGGAATTGAGGGAGAAAAACACATGCGCGGAGGCTGAAGCGCTAGCTTTCCACACTACCTATTTGTCTTTCGCCCCCCCCCCCCCCCCCCCCCCCCCCCCCTCTGCCCTCGAATTACGGGAAACCTCGACAAGGAGGAACGTCGCGCCGGGAGAAGCGGAACGACCTTGGGGCAGGGCTTACGGGATGCGACGACGGGGTCGACAAGCAACTACGTGAGGAGGTTTTCTTGGCCAACCTTCCCCCTCCTAGCTTCGGCAAGACCGAAGTCACGCGGGAGCTAGATTAGGCTAGCTCATCGTACCTCCCAAACAAGGCTGGTCGGCACCCCGCTTTAGTGAGAGCGGATTGTGCGTCGTGAAGGTCGAGCAGCATTTTCATTTTGCATTTCTTGCATGTGGATTTATCTTTTATATCTGTTTTTCTTGAATAATAATAATTTATGTTGTTAAGTCTTGGGCGGACGGACTGTGATAATTATTGCGGTTGCTTATAGTTTACACCTCCGGGGAACGTCAACACACATTGGAGATAGGTGTGTCGATAGGTGTACATGGTCGAAGAGTACCCGGCCCAATATTTGCTCTTAAATGTCCTAAATGGCTGAGCAATTAATGGCGTTAGACCGCTGCCGGTCCCTTTTGCTAGTATGGTTGTAAATCATTTCTTATTTCTCTAAATAGGACACTAATTCATGGACGCATTGATAAAATAGCCCACTAATTCGTGGAGGCATTGGTTAAACATAGCAGTAATTCATGGATGCATAGATTAGATAGGGCATTTGTTCATGGACGCATTGATGCACCTTATGCGGCGGCTGCATCATGATCCCATGAATACATCGATGTTTGATGTGGAGGCTTATGCCCATGCCCGCTGCCTTGTTCGACGCCGAGTTCGACCTTGGCTCTCGGCAGACGATGTGGACGGCCTTTCACCGCCCATATTTGTACATTGTGATAATGCCCTTCTGTTATGGCACCCTCTCTCAATCACACACACACACACACACACACACACACACACACACACACACACAGTTTGTCTTTTGTAATAATATACACACCTTATCTCTCTCATTTCGTAATTTTGCAATCATTTCAATTATGCTTATGTACCCATCGTTGCGATGCGCAGTGGTTAAAGACGTAACCAAATCCCTATCCCAACGAGTGCGTTACACACCTTACATATGCATTTCCAAATAATAAAGCGCTTATGTAGTACCAAATCCCATCGAGCTGATGATAAGGAGACACACACACACACACACACACATCCACACACACACACACACACACACACACACACACACACACACAGATTTGAGAAAATTGATGTAGTAGGATGTGGAGCATGGATCATCACAATTACCTAATGATGTTTGCGAAATGATAAGCAGCAAATGACTGTCTGGCAAATGCATATCTAAATTCTATCTCTTAAATTTTATAACCCAGAAATCTCACACCCCCTTCAATGTGGTAAGAGCATTGCACGCCACAGATCTTGCGACAGCTTTCAGTAAGCAGTTACCTGTGCTTTTTGCACCCGCTGACCTGACAATCCGAATTGAAACATAGCTCGCTACACAACCTGAGAGTCCTCTCCACCCCTGCTCCGTACCGTCGCTCACCGACACACTCGGTAAGAGGAAACTATCAAAACAGAGCCTGCACTTGCCAGCACAGACAAATGCGGACCCTTATGCAACATCTGCTCACGACGTCGGTTCACGAAGCAAAAACTTGGCTGCTGTGTTTCTATACCTTGGACAAAATTTAAAACTTCCACAAAAGGTCATCCTTACTTCTCTGCTACTTCCCTAGTTCACCGACCTCAGCGACTGCTTCCAGTCGACAACCATTGAGCCAGAGACAGGCCCTGTCACATTCTTACTTCACCTATTGAGTAAGAGACAGCCCCTCTGATATTATTCTTTCACCTGCTGCCCTTCTTCAACTTGCCACTGCTGCCGCTGCTTTCCTCCACGCCTTTTCCACTTGCTATGTACCCCTCAGCCACGAGTGTCTCTCGCGCCACATTATTGATGATAGTGAACCTCGAAGGGCCCAACTTTATGCCGCCATACCATCGACTGACTACAACAATGACGTCTCGCGCGTCCACAATCTGGATGTCAGGCAAAACAGGCAAGCGCCCGAGTCAGTGCTATCAAAACCGGACAAGACTTCACTCTAGGTCAGAATTATTTGTTGTGCCAAGGAACAAACCTGCAGCAAGTGCAGCAGACGCCCCCCGGCTGCCTGCTCGCCGTCCTCGTCATGGTCCTGTGGCACAGAGGCTGGGGACGTCAAGCAACAGGAACGAGAGACAGGCGACGTGACGTGCAACTTCAGGCACGACGAATCGGTAGCATGGAACGTCACCTGAAGAAAAGTGCCTCTCTCGGGACAGTGTATTCTGTAGGCCATGATGTTGTGGGTGGCGTTTCGAATCTAAAGGCCAAACAACACACAATGTGGTCTAATGAGCACCACCACTACGCGGCGGACACGTGACACAGGGCTGGCATGGTGGTATGGATGTGGCATGAAACTTAAAGACCAGTCTGTGATGTCACACCAACCTTGCTGTTCTTCAGCAGTTCATCCATAACCCGTTCGACATCCTCCGTCGTGTGCACCGTCGCCACATGGGCCTGGCACGGCAATGCGGCATAGGAAACCATACGTCCGACTGAGAGGTACCTCTGTAGGACCCCGCCACCTTGACTTCTTAACCCCCCAAAAACCCATAGCAGGGAACGCACACCTGAAACGCTGACTTCTTCTCCACAAATGGAGGACCCGTCACTACGGTGGGACAAGGACTCTGCGCCATAGGTATATCCACATGCTGCTATCAACTCAAGGAGAAACCACAAGATGCATGTGCACAAGTCAAACCGAGCTTCCAATGCCAGGTGCGGAGGCGTGAGCAAGAGCGTGAGTGGTAAGCTTGCCTCGCCCCGCCCATCCCGACTTAACACAGCAGCAGCGTCAAACTGTTCGCACAGCTCAGACTCGAGCTGGCCAGAGCTAACGGTAGGTTCGCCTCGCCTGTCCTCGACTTGGAACAGTACCTCCTGCTCCTGCATGTCCCAGCAGCAGCACGGCCCGCCTCACTTGGAGATCATGGCTGATGCAGCTGCACGGAAGGCGCGAATGAGAGGTGAGTGGTAGTCGAGTAACCATCTACCTTAATCCACTCGGCTACAGTAAACAGAGAAATGCTCCCCGGTGATATCTCCTCGGCTATCTTCTGCATCATCCACTGCTTCAGGTCCCCGTCTAAATGACGAGCCTGCAGCAAAAGATGCACTCCCTTATTTCTTTGCTACGAATTCAGTATATCACGAAGGTGTAAGAAGGTGGTGGTGGTGGTGGTGGTGGTGGTGGTGGTGTGTGTGTGTGTGTGTATGTGTTTGGGCACTTGTTTGCATCTGTGTGTATGCGTGTCTGTGTGCATCTATAAATGTATGCATTCAGTGAGTGTGTGTGTGTGTGTGTGTGTGTGTGTGTGTGTGTGTGCGTGTCTGTGTGCGTGTGTGTGTGTGTGTGCGTGTGCGTGTGCGTGTGCTAATGTATCTGTGTGTGTAAATGAATATGTGCGTGTGTGTGTGTGAATGTATCTGTGTATATGCTTGTGTACATGTGTTTGTATAAATGTATATGTGTGCGTGCGTGAATCCAGGTGTGTGTGTGTGTGCGTGTGTGAATGTGTGAAAAAATGTGTGTGTGTGTGCGTCTGTGAAAAAATATGTGTGTATGCGCGTGTGCATGTGTGCGTGTATAAATGCGTGTGTGTGTGTGTGTGTGTGTGTGCGCGTGGGTGGGTGTGTGAATATATGCGTGTGTGTGTTCATGCTAGGATGTACCTGCGGGTATGCATGTGTGTGTATATGCGTGTGTGTGTGTGTGTGTGTATGCATGTGTTTATGTGTGTTGATATCTAAGTGTGTATGTGTGTGCATGTGTGTGTGTGTGTGTGCGTGTATTCATGTGTGTGTGTGTGTGTGTGTGTGTGTGTGCGTGTGTGTGCGTGTGTGCGTGTGTGTGTGTGTGTGTGTGTGTGTGTGCGTGTTTGTGCGTGTGTGTGGGTGGGTGGGTGCGTGTGTCTGTGTACGTGCGGATGGGGGTGTGTGGGCATGCGGTGGTTGCTGGGGGCGGGTGATGGTTCTGTGACAACATAAAATATCATGATGCGGGTTCAGTAATGCAGCGTTAGTGGCGGTGCTGCCGAATCACCGCACCTCGACTTCAATGTGCGGAACCTCCTGCGATGGGTACCCCGCCGGCAACTTGGCACGCAGCACGATGAAAGGTGCAGCGTCTCGACTGGGAAGCCAAATCTGCGACGTTCACGCACGTGTGCGCTCATCACCAGGTGCTCCCTTCAGTGCACGTTTAACCCACGCGAGTTGTACCCCTGAGCCATCGCTACGCACCTCGCAGCGGCGTTCCGGCACCCACACTGTGCAATCGTCGCCGAATATGGCTGCCAGCGCGTCCAGCTCCTCCTCCTGCTGCTGCAGGTTGTCTGCGCATAGAGCAGTCAACCCCAGTAGCGGCGGTGATCTCTTGGCGTCGGTGGCCATTATTGGACGCCACCGTTAAATACTAATAACAAGAATGAAGGTTGTCGCGCTAGTCGGCAGAGTCCGACGGTCGAACACGCTTTTGTCGCACCATTCACAGTGATGAACAAGCTAGAGCCAGTGCCATACAGGTACCTTGGTACTCCGCATCCTCCATCGAGTTTTCGCCACCGGGTCACAGGTGAGCAATCCGACACATCCACCCTCTTATGCTTTGCTGCCGTGTCGTTGCAGAAGCACAAGTGCGTATGTCGACGGCTGTTTGCAGTGGGTTCTTCCGGCGGACGGCGACGTGCGCCATCATATGCCGCCGCTACCTGTAATTAATTAATTAGACATCCCCCATAAATAAACCATCACGGCGGCTGCCTGTAATAGTACGTGTACCCTACGGCATGATTTTTTTAATTAGACAGTAGGTAGTAGTAGACCATGTAATTCACCGCCACTGCGCAGAGCTATGGACCATATTTTATACCTTGCATGAAGTTATGCAGTGCTTCTTGTAATCGAATTCCTCTTACGCAGTCACGCACTGCTTTGAGGTTCATGAAGGATTACACAGCAAGAGGAAGGGGGGGAGAGGGGGAATTAGAGCACCACCTTGTGCACGTAGGGTTTTGGCTCGTGCACCTGCGCGATACGCTCTTTCCAACAGTGAGTCAATGACCATGCCGGTTTCATAGACGCACCATTAGCCTCTAAAAGAATAGCACAATCCGGATGATTCCGCGACGATCCTCCTACTTAGTGCATTAGCGACGGAGGGCGGACTATTGGTTAGGCCGCTATGGGGGAAATTTATGAACTCACGATATCCAAAAAACCCAAGGCAAGCGGAAGGGACATTCGACCACATATGAAGGCACATAATTTACCCGATCATGTCTAAGTCATTAAAGCTTCAAAACTTTACAAAAACCATCAATGGACGCGTCTTTTCATTGCGCGTCGGAAGGGCCCACTTACGGTTCCATAGACCCGAAACATATTTTCAGGGAATTAAATTAAAATGTCATGTATTCTAGAAGAGCTTAGCCGCATTTCCAATCAACATTGCAACCCCGTCGACTTCAACTCATTTTATGGGGCGATATGCGCGGACTGGGCGATGCATGCCAATGACACATACGTTATATTCTTTCAGGTTTGTGATAAGCCAATGGCTAACGTATGCTACGTGTAGATGGAGCATGTGTATTATGTGGTTGGCATCGGTATGTATGCCCGAAACATCCCAAACACCACATACAACGGACGTACTGTGTTTCAAAGGGCCCATTGGACCTCGCCCCTCGTCAATGCCACACGCCCTCACCTATTTGAATTGTGCAACCCATAGCAAAAGTTGCATTTTGCCGCTTTTACTTGTATGTACTCCAAATACCTCGTTATTAGCACCCGTGGTGTGAACTTCCATGTTTTACACATATGACCTTCGCATATTTACATTTGCACAATCGCAAACCAACCCGCATTCATACTGCGTACATCCATTAAGACATCCATTCCTATTAACCCTGTCCTACAAGCCCAATGATATAGCTTACTGAGCACACTAATAAGGAATCTAAACACCGAAGTGAGGGTTTGCGCAATGTACGCGTGTAGCGCACTAGCGTGTACGACGGAATGCATGTGCAATTCAAACATTTGTTGGGAATGTATCAACAAACTTCAACATTCGCCTCGTTCTACAACGTCCGGTAACGTCGCTTTAGTTTTGCACCACTCATACGGAATGGCAGCTAAGTGCATGCTTTCCGGCTCTAAAGTTGGACGCATACAATTGGACGGTATGTAAATGCCGCCGAATGAATTGAAATTGAGAATTGGTTTACAACATGTACCCGCAACGGGACCTACTGCTGTCTCACGCCGCCCTATACACAACTACTTCGGGAAAAAATGCGTCAAATTTGGGACCGGCCCGGATACTCTCCAACCATGTACATTAAATGTCCTCATGTTTGAATTTGTGAAAGGGGCACGTGCTCTTGACTAGCTTATACGCAACACAGATTATTACCTGATTTCTGTGAGGGCGTGTGGTCGCAAGAAATGCAGTATCGTTACATGTACACTCTTCCCATAAAGTCCGTTACCAAACTACCAGTGATATAGGGGTTTTCGCGGTTGTTGGTTGTTTAGCATTGAGGGTTTTAGTGTTTATGTGTGCTTCATGTCATTAAAAAGGTGGACCGACACTTGCGTTGACGTCTCAGTTAAAGGAGGAACGGGACACAAATTGGGGCCGTCGCGGCGACGATCAGACGCATTAGGCCGATCAGTGATTAGGGTGTTCGGCCCGTCCGCGATTTTTGGGGCATAAATCATTCGGCCGCCCCAGAATTTGGATTTCTCTAACTTTGGTTACTAAATACTCATGAAATCGGCGACACATCTTGCAAATTTGGTGATCCCGGCTTGCTGACCGCAAACTTGGGAGCATGTGGCTGTGATGATATGTGCCGTTACAATGCTTGACGTGGGTGGGATAGGGGCCAAAAACCCACAGCTTGACGGGCTTATAAATCCCCAACTTTGCCGTATTGTGTCCGATTGACCCCAACCAAGTTGATAATGGAAGCCTTTTCTCGAAGTAAATAGCTTACGATAATGTTTCAAATTGTATTGTCAACGCATACCGGCTGGGTTTCAGGTCAAATCCGGCATCCGAAGTCATCCATGTCAAGTTCTTAGGGTTTCAAAGTCCGCCACATTCGCGCGGGGCTAGCAACCCCTCGACAAGTGGTAGTACCCACACAATAGCTTCAGTAATGCGCCCAACAATCAATACAATAGATTTTTCCTATTTACGTTGTTAAGCATTTCAGGTCCTATGTTGGCATGTTGCCGTGCCATTTGCCGTGTACTAACAACCCGCGTTACTACAACCCACGTTTGGGTACTTTGAGAGCTCCCCTATATTCCACGCCTAGCTATGCTCAAGCTTTAAAGGCGAGCGACCTGCGCTCTAGGGTGCTTACACTACAAGCCACCCGCCCCTCATGCCCAATTGGCCCCCCGCATGTGCTCCTTGGTTGTACTTATTTTCGGGCAATGACGTGGGAAGAATCTAACCACATGCGCACGACATGCCATTTTCTTGGTGGCGCTGCTCTCTTGGCGGTTGGGCATGACACAGTCGGAGAGATTTTACTACAAATTTGCACGCACGCTGAGAACCCAGTGTCGACTACTCTCCCAACTTCTCACGACAAGAAAATTGCACGGAGCTACACATAGATGCGTGCATAACGTGCACACGCACGAATTTCGGGCGCAAAAAAGCAGCCACAAAACCAACGTGTGTGCTCACTGCAAGTGGGGCGTGGCGATAGAAGTGCCCATGTCAGTGGAGCACGCGCCGTGGCGTGTTTTTCGCACCTCATAACCCCCCCCCCTCTCATTGACTTCGATGGCCATTGTGGCAATGCGTGACGGGTAATAAAATGCGTGTCGGCGGATTTTATGAGAAGAGTGTATGCACAGTTTTCATGTACTTTTTATCATCGTAGCCGCAGCAATCTGTGTCGGGAGAACTGGGCGCAATGCGACCGATGACATCAGCACCATTCCGGATCATCGTGGCAACGATATTACGAAATTCGCGCGGGAAATTTGAAAAAAATCCTCCATATATCTATCTACTCAGTCAGGCCGCAAAGCAACGCCGGCGGCTCGCCAGGCAAGATCAAAACGGCGCCCTCTGCCATAGACCGCTCACTCGTCCCCAGTCCCTCTATACAGCCTCCTTCAACAGAACTGACACCTCTCGTCTGTCTTTGACCACACCGTACCCCCGGCAAGAAACAGCCCATCTGGTCCCGTAAGCGAGGTCCAGAGCCGTCTTCGCCCCGTCCGTCGAAATCTCCATTCGCTAGGTTTGCTAGTTTTCGACGACTCGGCGCACCAACACTCACTTCGACAGCCCATACAACTCATCTACCTCCCCCATCCAACCAGCTGGCCCTCGCGCGCGCTCACCCAAGATTTCTACTGGAGACTCAAAAGCCAAAGAGTGAAGTGGCAGCGACCATGGGCCAAAACTGCGTACTCGATCCCCTGGGCACCGTGCGGCGTTTGTTTGCAGCGCACCTTGATGCGACGGGCACGGCCCAGGCACCCCCAGCAGATGGCGTCGACGCTGGCGTGGAGGACTACTTCAGATCCGTGCTAGCGGACCCTTCCATCGCCCAGCAGGTAAATAGGCATCACGTCGAAGACGCCCACTCGACACCGGCTATCCATAGTTGCTAGCAGCTGAACCTGTACCTTTTCCGCCACTAAAGAACAGGCTGAATCCTCCGCAGCCGCAACGACTGCGGTCTAAATTATATGTTTTCGTCGCTTGCCTCCCGTGAAATGTAGATTCCGATGTTCAACGTGGACGACATCAACATGATCCCCAACAACAGCCTGGTTCGGTTTCGTGGCATGGTATGCGGCCAACCTTTGACTGTCGTTGACATAACTGCGAATGAAGGACGCGAGTATTTAGATTATCTGTATTATGGATTCGCGAGAAAATTTTATGTCGACGGAGGTTGACAACGTCGTCGTTGTGGCATTAACAGGTTCAAGACATGTTCAACCCGGAGATTTTCATCGGCGCTTTCAGGGAGCCTGGAGCTGCGTGGCAGACGTGCAAGTACCAGGATTTCTTGGCGAAGGGGCCGTCCGAGGAGGCGGAGACGGTCATGTGGGAGCGGCGGCCGTTTTACTGCGTTCCCGTCCCTGGCGAGGCGCAGTGGTTCCAAGACATGGCCATGCCCGCCGCCACGCACCTGACTGTCCCCGAGAAACGTAACTCCCTCCCCTTCCCTTCCCGCCCATGACGCCCTCAGCGGCGCAGTGCCTGCAATGTATGTGATTGACAGTGATGGAGGAACACATACATCACAAAGGTATGCTGTGCTGAAGATGGATGCTATGTGGGCTGACAGAGTCGCGTGAGAAGCGGGAGAGGGATGAAAGCGCATCGGAGAGTGACATGATGTCAGTGCAGACGGGCGGCGAGGGCGATGGAATGGAATGTGGCGAGGAGGTTGTGTCAAAGGAGGCCTCCGTTGCTTCCAAGCAGCACCGCACGGAAGAGAGCATGGATGGAGGTGGTGCACAGAAGACCACCAATGGCGCAACACCCACCTTAAACCAGTCCCGAGGCCAGGACTGTATCCTGCAGGCATGCCAGTCCCCGCACTGCGAGCTACACTTTCTGGCTCGAATATTCCTGAGCTGCGGATTGGCGCAGAGGGATAACTGTTTTTGCTGCGTCTTTTTACCAGGTTTACAACTCATCTGCCGGAATTCTGTTGAACGACATCGTGGAGGTGGTAGGCATTCTGAGCTGTGCCCCAGAGTTGGCTCAAACCGAGTTTGGTGGGGTGGATGGAATGGTGGACGAGGAGGACATCGCCACGCACCCCCCCACCAGCAAAGTGCCCCGCATCCACGCGCTCGTGCTGCAAAGCACTCGCGCTGCCACACCCACTCACTCGCCCGTCTCGCCCTCCACCATCGCCGCCGCCAGGGAACAGACCATCCGGGTGCTGAGTGCCGTGCTGGGCAACGACCGTCTGGCAGCCGAGTACACCCTTCTCCACCTCATATCAAGGTAAGCACAGTCTTTCCCCCCTCCCCCACCCCCTTATACCCTTTCCTCCGCATGCCTAGTGGGCTGCCTGGCGCTGTGACGGATTCTGATGGCAATGGTTGGTGCCTTGGTAGAGTGGTCTCGCGGCAGGAGCTGGTCAACGTGGGTGCGCTGAGCCTCAATATCACCGGATGGCCCGAGATGTCTGGCGCGGCGCACGACGGCCTGTCTGCAGCCGGCTCCGTCTTGGTTCGAACTTTCCAGCAGCTGGTGCCGCGCGTTATTGGCATTCCGATGTCTGTGGATGTGAGCCCCTCCCTCCAGGCCCCTGCTTGCATAGCTGAGCTGTGAGCTAGCGAGCAGTTGCTGGGTGTTGGTAGTATTCTTACACATATCCCTTACTCCCCTTACAGCACCTCAACCGCACGCCGATGGTTCCAGCTAAGGACTACACCACGAACAAGCTGCGCGCGGCGCCGCTGCAGGTTGCGGCCGGCACACACTGCATTTTGGACGAGTCCTGCATGGCTGAGGGGCAGCTGGTGGAGCAGGGGATCATGAATCTGCAGACCTTTCAGTCCATTGCGACCGGACAGGAGCTGGATTACGACTTTCAGTTTTACAAGATGCCGATGAAGACGAACATCCCAATGTTGGTTCTCTCCGCAAAGCGGTCCCTCCTCCGCGACTCCCTCGGCACGCAGCTCCCACTGCACGCTACCACGGCAGTGGGCGACGTCGACGCCCTGGACGCCGCGCTGGCGGTCAGCGATCTCCCGGCCGTTCGCGACTATATCTCCCGCGCACGCGTCATGGACTTTGAGCTGCCTGAAGACATTGCCTCTGCAGTCGAAACCTCGATCGCGTCTTACAAGAAGGAGGCCACGAGCAGCATCGACCCCGCCGTCTTCCACCGTTGGCTGACGGTGCGCTCCCGACCTCTGTCTACCCCTGCGTCAATGTCATCCTCTGCACACAACCTTGCCCGTGTTGTGGTGCTGTTTATAGGGGAGGGATGTGGGGTTGATTGCTTTCATTTCGTCACTTCAATCCCGTGCACAGATGGCGCGTTTGTTGGCGGGCAGCAAAGGAGAGGCAGCGCTGACAGAAGATACATGGAAAGCGGTGATGCAAATGGAGCACCAACGGGAGGAGCGGGCACGTGTCATGTGATGCCATAGAAACTGACCCACCGTCTCCACACCCTGCCCTCCCTTGTCTCCCCCCAACCCACATATCCGGACTTGACCACGTAGCCCCCTCGTTCCCCCTGTGATACTATGGCGCACCGCCTATTCATCCTTATCGATAAGACAACTCTGCACAAACATCGGCCTCGCACACTGGGCGTTAAGGCAACACATGCATAGGAGGGAGGTTGGGTCAGAGGGGGGGGGGGGGCAGAGGCCGTTGGTTACTGCGACTTTGAAACGCCTAACCGGCTGTTCCAGATACTGTAGGAGAAGTACACCGCCGCCCCCGCGCTGCTCCACACCACCAGGCGTGTGAAAGCGGCGGCAGGCAGTCCGGCGATGAGGTAAAGGTTCACCCACGCCCCCAGGCAGGGCACCAGCGGGAATCCGGGACAGAGGAAGGCCCCCGCTTTGGTGGCTCCTTGTGCGCCTATCGAGTCCGGGTGCTGCTCCAAGCGGGACAATACGGCAATGCACACCGCGACGCCGCAGCCGAGGGGCACCAATGTAGAACTTCCCCATCCTCGCGCCGCCCCTGGGTGTGAGCGACGCACGTTGAGATCGGGGAGGCACGGTTGCGGTGTGCATCATGAGATATTTGATGCATATAATAGATGGAACTGGAGGAGGGGGGGGGGGGGGGAGGGGGGGTTACCTATGTTGAAAATGGTGCATGCTGCACAAAAGGCGGAAATCCATTTCGAGGCATGGGAATGCTGGGCGTCGTGTGTTGCTGGGCTGCTCATGGATGTGGCTGCGGGGGAGAGGCGGTGCACGAGCAGGCAAATGCACACCACCGCGAAGGCCAGCAACGTCCCTGTGTGGCCAGATAAATTGGGGTTCAGCACAACTTAAAGAAAGACCGAGTTCAGAGGAAGGGGGGCTGGAAGGGTAGGCGCACCGATGCTGATGAGGTCCATCAGGATGTCTCCGTCAAAGAGGAATGCGAGGAGGGCAGCAGCGGCCCCAGTGAAGACTGTCCCAAACATCGGCACTTGGCTGGCAGCGGTGACGGAGGCAAAGGCGGGCGGCAGGAGGCCGTCCTGTGCCATACGGAAAAAGAGGCGGGGTTGGCCCATCAGGGAGCAGAAGCTGGTGCCGCTGAGGGCGGTCACACTTCCGACCGCAACAATGACTGACGCCAGCGGCATCCCTGTGGCCGCAAACGCCTGTCACGAACCAATACCACATCACATCACACCAAATCAAACATTATAAGAAAAAGAATGCATGTCCGTTCTGTTAAATGCTCTCAACCCATGCATCACTTTAGGAGAAAATTATGATAGCATGGGTTGTCATGGTTTCGGGGCAAGTATCGCGAGGGCACTGAAAGATTGTGTGCATGCAAAGCTTGGCAAGACAACGTGCTGCTCAGATTTGTATCGGAGCTTCACCTGAGAGAGGGGCGCCTCCTGCGCAAGGCTGGCGCTGGGCACCAGGCCGGTTATGACCAGCGACACAACCATGTAGAGAAGGGAGACGATGGCGAGGGAGCCAAGAATACCGACGGGCAGGTCGCGGCCCGGGTTGCGACTCTCCTCTGCCAATGTGCAAACGGAGTCGAAGCCAATGTAGCTGAAGAAGACGTAGCCTGCGCCCGCGACAACCCCACTGGCGCCGTGAGGCATCCAGGGCGTCCAGTTCTCTATCTCCACGCGGCCTGCGCCTGCGCACGAGGAGAGAGGGAAGGCGAAGCCGCCACAGGAAAGACTATTCTTCTATGGACAGTTGGCTAAATTTCGCTAAATATCATATCACAGTCATCTTCCCTTCCCTGCATTCACGGGGACATTCATGGGGTCATGGGGTAGGGCAGGTACCTGCCACGATGATGAAAAGGATTATGGCCAGGTTGAGGGCCGTGATGGTGAGGTTGACGCGCATCGACTCGGAGATGCCGCCCATGAGGAGCGCTGAGAAGGCGAGCACTACGCTCGCGGCGAGTGGGCTGGTGGAGAGTGCGGCGTCCAGGACGGGGATGCGGACGTCCAGGGCGTGCATCCACCTAACACAGAGGCCATTCATGGAGAGGAGACGAGCGCAATGCAGAAAACGGATTTGATTGGCAGGTACATGTGGACAGTTTGTTTATGCAACTTCAAAAAAATGTGTTCGGAATTCCGTTGAGGGTTCGAACTGTCTCTGGCTAGTTAGTACTGCCGACTTATTTGCGCTGAACAGAGTACCAAATAAAGATTTAACTTATCCATTTCATTCCATGCTATTTCCCACTGACGAACAACGTTGGGAGGGGTCTTACTTGGGCACAGAGAAACCCAGCATAGCAGCGAGATGTATCACATACGAAGCCCATCCGCGCGCCACAGCGGATGCGGAGACAAGGTACTCCAACACCAGGTTCCAGCCCACAAACCATGCAGCTCCCTCACCCAGGGTGACGTAGGCAAAGGAGTAGGCGCTGCCTGCGACAGGGATCTGCCGTGGCATCAACAGCGCCATGTGGGTGAAAGCGGCGGTTTGCCTCTGATGATGATATGGAAACGTATTAATCACAATTTGCTACTCCAGGAAATCATGTATGCACATACTGTGCTGGGGGGGCAGGAAAAGAGGGGATTACGCTTGATTGTGTGTGTGTGTGTATGTGTGTGTGTGTGTGTGTGTGTGTGTGTGTGTGTGCGTGTGTGTGTGTGCGTGTGTGTGTGTGCGTGTGTGTGTGAAAGAGAGAGAGAGAGAGAGAGACAGGTAGAAAAAAAGCAAGGAAAAACGTGCGTGGTGGGGGTGCGTGTATGTGTGTGTGTGTGTGTGTGTGTGTGTGTGTGTGGATCTGTATTTGTGTGTGTGTGTGTGTGCGTGTGTGTGTGTGAGAGAGAGAGAGAGAGAGAATGTGTGTGTGTGGATGTGTCTATGACTGAGTGGGTGGTTAAGTGAGTGGGCGTAAGTGGATGTTAGGGAGTGTGAGTGGGTGTTTTTGGTTGTGGTTGTGAGTGTGAATGAGTGCGAAAAAAAGTGGGTGTGGCATGGTTTGGTGTGGTGTGGTGTGGTGTGGTGTGGTGTGGTGTGGTGTGGTGTGGTGTGTTGTGGAGTGGTATGGTGCATGAGCGTGTGTGTGTGTGGAGGGGGGGGGGGTGAGTGTGTGTGGGTGTGTGCAGAAGATAGATGTGGGGTCAACCTTGGTCGCAAGCTCAGCATAGCAAAGTGCAGAGAGCAGACTAGCCAGACCTGCGAGGGCAAAGGATACGCAGACCGCCTGGGTATGGACGCCTGCATTCCGTCAGTCAGGCAGACGGACGGGCGGCACTTGTGAAGGTGAGCGAAACCATGGTTACTAATGGAAGGCGCACCGGGCCGGCGAAGTCGTGGGCTGCTTTACCGGTGACCACAAACAGGCCGGCGCCTAAGGTGCTGCTGATACCATAGCCCACGATGCCCCACGGCCCAACCACCCGTTTCAGCTGTCGCCTACACTCCAATGCCACCGCGCCGTTTCAGGTACTCGACATGCCATGATGCCGGCAGAGCAGCGTAAACACAAGTTATGGATAGCAAAAATAACGACGGCGTCGATTACGATTATTGGGTAGATCAAACGGATGCAGGTGGTCGTGGCAGTCACCCCTTGGCGCTGCTCTCCGCCTGTTCCGCGATCACCTCGAGTATACTCTTCCGACGGCCGACCGCCCGCGTCAGCCTGCGCCATCCCAGAAAAATAAGGCGACGCTATGACTAACATTTTAACATACGCTTCCCACGTAAGCATGTACTCAACACGTTAGCTCTACGCCTTCCCTGCGCCGGCAGGAAGCAATGGGTGCGACAGTGGGGTGGAGTCGGTACCTGCCCCACGTCCCGACGGTGCAACACTGCTCCTGGCCGAGAGTGGGCTGCATTCCACCACAGGAGTCAATTTCTGGCATTGCTGTATTTTCAGGCGCAACAGACCACCATTTACCCCTCCTGCTGGGGCCCCATTGCGCTAGATAGTCCGAAGTCGCTCCCCGTTCTGAGCGACGAGTGTCGACGGCCTCGACCCGAGAGTCGGCCGATGGGCGCCCACCGCTCGTCGAGCCGATGAACGAATCTGGGCTGCGTGCACTTGGGTTGCGTAGCGATGATATTCCTTTGTGATGTTGCTACGCAATTATAATTCTAATTATGATTATAATTCTAATTCTAATTATTATTATTATAATTGTGATTATTAATATTATTATTACAGAAATTATAATTATGATTCCAGGAATAATCACGGAGATAATAATTATTATCATTATTATTACAATAATTCAGAATTTATAATTATTATTAACGTAATTTTCTTGAAAGAATTTGATTGATTCTTAATTATGCTGCTCCTTCCTATTTTCGGGGTTGTTGAAATTTTCAGCTTCAATTTCATTTTTCCTGGGTGGTTTTCACCGCTTTTTGTCATTTTGTCGAAGTTTAGTTAGGGGGAGAGGGATGGCCACAAAATGTGAATTTACATGTGTATATTTATTTAAAAATTCTCAGAAGAAAAAGCAGTGGAGGCCACCAAGGAAAAAGAAGAAAAGAGGAAAAAACCCAAGCCCAAGGAACAGGAAGGCATGCGCACATCATCAGCACTGCCCTCTTGAAAAGCGTCGCGGAGATAGGAGTGCTATGAAGAGCAACAAAAAGACGTTGCATGAATTCACGTCGCACATCCCCCCAAAAACGCCGAAAGGAATAGAAGTAGATCGACGAACGAAATGTTGCATACGGACATAATTGTCAGAGCTCAAGGAGCGAGAGTCAGCAGCACCCATGCCAAGGAAGCGACGAACGGCCACCAAAGTAGCCAAGCGATAAACCAACTCAGCCCCCATCGGCGCCAACCGGCCCCCATCCTCCATGGCGAAGGGATAGTAGTCATGGATCGACTGAACCGAAGGCGTCCCAAGCAAAGGAGGTCCGCATCAAGTTTGCCATGCTGAGCTCCCAATGCAAGGCTGCCAGGGAGTGGGAGACGAGCACCTATACGAGGAACATTGGTGTTCGTGCGAGCACTTGTAACCGTCAAACCAACAACAAGATGACGGTGTGGAGCCATGAAGTCTTCAACTGCTGAATACTTAAATAGTCGCGCAGTTAAGGCATCTCATCTTTCGCGCAGTTAAGGTAGCGTCACCTGATTACAGAACGGCTACATAAAGGATGCGGCACATGGATGTTATTCGATTAGTACATACACTCTCTCACAAAAGTCCGGATATGCATTATGTAGAACAGTAGCAAGATAAGAACGCGCTCCCCTCTCACCACGTCAAGCACGACGACACCCAGGTATCGGCCAAGTGTAGGAGAGCCGAGAAGCAAGCAACTAGCCGTCATCCGGTATGGTTATACATGAGCTTAAAGCGAGTGTTGTCGGTGGAGTATGTAGACTTAAGCCCATAAATTCCCATGAAATTGTCTTTATGTCTTAACTACACACGCTTGGGCATTGCTCAAGCGCTCATACCAAGCTGCATATTTCTCAGTGTTTCACATATTCGTATTTTGAGAGACTTATTGGAGGGAGTTTGGAGTCGTGGGTGCCGTGTTCAATGCCCCAAGTTTGGCTTGCGGTTGTGTGAATAGAGCACGAAAGTTCACGCCGCAAGCACGGGTGATGTTTTTGAAAAGCAAACGAGTAAAAACCCACATGACGCAAGTTCAGAAAAACATTGCACGCTGTAAATAGGCGAAAAAGATTGGTTTTGGAGAGGGGCGAGGTCCAACTTGGCTGTTTGGGACGCATCACGTTGACGGTGGTGTTAGGAATGCTTGGGTATGTATGTGCTTGTGCCAACCACACTCGCCCCACGCGTGGCACACGTCGGGAATTACGCTTGCAATTCAGTAGGAATAAAGAATTGGTAAAAATGTATCGACAAAACCCTGCACAAATTGCCTCATGAGGTGGGCCGAATTCGACGGGTGTTGCTTGGCACTGCGGCTCATCTTTGCCGGAATATTGTGGAAATTAGAATAATTCACCGTAACTTTATTTGTGGGTGTTTGAACTCAAGAGTAAGTGCGTTCGACGCGCATCAAAAAGGCGCATCCAACGGTAGAAAACGTTTGACCTTACTTGAGTAAGTTATGATCTTGTGAACATTGTGGCCGAAAGCATCTTGCCCTTGGGTTGTGCATATCGACCGAAAGCGCGCATATCGGTGCTAAGTCTTCATACGCGATTTCGTGCGTTTTCCCCGCAGAGGCCTGCCTAACACCTCCTCCCTCCGTCGCCTGTGCATTTTATACTTTTGCGATCGTCGCATGAACATTCATATTGCGGCGTTGTGCGCCTATTACTCTGTTCGTCTAACCGGCACGGCGACTGTTTGAAAGAGCGTGCCGCGCGGGTGCGGGCGCGATAACCCCAAGTACACAAGCCCGGTAGTGCTCGAACTCGCCCCCGTATTTGTCGGCGCATTCCATCTTGGATGCCAAACCATTGGCTCGGATTTCATGACATTTGTCAATAAAATCGACACATTGTTACTTTTCTTACTCGCGAAGGTGAGAAATCTTGTCAGTATTTTTGTGGAGGAGTGTATTGTCGTATTTACATTAATTAGCGCATTGTCTGATTAGTGTCAACTTTGCCGAAATTTGTTAATTTGTTATATTTTGGCCATAAACCATCATATGGATTACTTTATTAGGAAGATTAGCGCTAATTATGGGTTAGGTGGGTGGGTTGCGCGAGTTAGATGGGCGAGCGCATAGTAGATAGCTCCGGCTTGCGGATCGTCGCTAACAATTGTCGCTAGGGGCATGAGGCTGGGGCATTGCGCGAGGCGTGTCCCAATCGCGACATTGCGAGAGCCATCTCGATGTCTAGGCATGACGCGACGCTTTTACATTAGCGCTTAAGCGCTAGGGTTTGATTTCTGTCACACATGCAAGTAAGTTTTCCAAACCTCTACATTTCATTAACAATCAATCTGACGATTTACTCGTGGGCACATTTGCCTCTAATCTAAAGCCATAAGTTTACGCGGCTTGAACTACTTGTCAAAATTATTATTGTGCCACCCGTACCTCTTTTGCCACCACCGACATGCTAAGGTTATGGATCAACCATGCAGACCATGTCACATCTTTACATAGAAATTAGAATTCAGAATTGTTTTTGCAACAAGTACCGATAAATCTATTAATGTCTCGGGGCGTACCCAATACTGCCATCTAGAACTTAGAGTTAGGGCTTTACGCCGGGGGTCCCCTTGTCCATCCCTCTCCGTCGGTTGTAATTACATCATTTAAATCATAAAGGGACAAACATGGTTTATCGCTACGAAAAAACGAAAAGTATTATGTTGCTATCTCCACGATGCACAGCCCGCTCCGACCGCTCGAGGGCGATGATCATCCTAGTTGGTCAGCGTGTGATCGTCGGGTTGGGCCTTCCTCACCTAGGCTCATGTGCGACTCATGTCTTTCCGGAGCCCAGGGAGAAAGAGAGGCGGAAAACCCCATGGTTGAGGTCGTCGAAGGCCCCGACTCGATCCATACATACCCTCGTCCGAGACAATAGCCGCTCCTTCCGTCGCAGCTCTCCACCTAGCATGGGCTTTTTTCTCCCTTCAAGGCAGGGGGGAGAACACCATAGCCACAAGTGGTTGCCGTATGTCGCTCCTCCCGCCGCGCATGTCCTACCCCGGTCGGTTACTATATGTTTCCGGCACCGGCTGATCCGTAAAATGCCGCCCGTACCCTCCGCTTATGGTTTACGCTGCCCGGGGGCCGCCTACATAGGTGGTGTGTTGTTGCGATAACCCTAGCATACCGCATGAGGCACCTCTGTCGATGGTGGGTACCGACGAGAGGAGAGGTTGGGTGGGAAAGACAAATCGGGGCTCCAACCTCAAAGGTGCCGGGTACGGACGTTTTAACCGAAGCCCTCCGTACATGTCTATTCCGGCGGCGGCCGATCAAGAATCAGCGACGCCAGACCGTGCCGCTCCTCTCGCCTCGGCTGTCCTCCTCGCTATTGGTGTCGAGCTCCACCCCCGTTAATGGTTGACCTCGTGAGCGCTGGTCGGCGTCGAGCGAGCGCCCTTCCATGGAGCCGCTTCCCGGCCTTCCGCCGCCAGCTCCAATACCGGCGTCCCACCGCTGACACCGCACCCGCCTCCTTATCGGGGGAATATATGAGAGTATTCAATCGCGGAAAAACATATCGGGTGGGCCGAGCGGGGGATCTTAGTGGTGGAGTACGGATATTGTGATTTCCAAATCCCTCCGTACATGGCTGTCCGATAGCTGTTGATCACGCTAGTCGCAGCTGTCGGTATCTCGTTTAGCCCCCTACTCTGCCATGCGTGGCTCGACTACATGGTTAACAACGCCCACCGCGTGGAGGTAGAGGTAGGTGCCGACGGTCATACGAGCGCACCCCCTCAGGGGCCGCCGCCGCTGCGCCGCCGGCGGGCGCCTAGGAAAGCCATCTTTACCGTTGGAGAGTTGCACTAACATGGTGCAATATTTGAGAAACTCGATGCCATTTAGGGCTGCGTCGAGGAACTCCTAACATATTCCCGTAAGGACCGTCACCAAGCAAGAGTGAGAAGCATTGTCCTGAGCGTCAACGCCACGGCTTGCCATGTGGTTTGCAAATGAGGTTGACACGTCTCATCCGACACGTCAACGTCCACCCACTTCAAGGAGCCCCGTACTATAGCTTGGACCGAATGAATATTGCGCGACGCACATACAATCGCTGGAGTAGTAAAAAGCGAAGCGAATTCGGGACGGCGGCGGTAAGAAGGCCACACAAACATCGACGTGGAACACGGCGTCGGGGTGCTCTTGGGTTTTTCTCGGGTCTCGCCGAAGCGGCGTGTTGTAGGCGGGCTTGAAGCCAAGACCGCAATATTATCGTGGCTGAGATGTGATGCAAAAGACTTGGACTCCAGCCAGCGGGCACATGTAGAAGAGGGGGGAGCTAAGTTGGCGGAGCGAAATTGGCGTGCTCGCTGATTATAACATGCATCCTAGTATATCATACGCCAATGGCGAAAGCTGAAAATGCATGTGGGGCAGTGGGGGAGGGGCCGGATGGTATAGTCACTTAATGGCGACGCAGCCGGCGGCGTGAGCCACCGGGGGATGTTTCGGGGGTATCATCTCAAAGGATGCAGATACGGGGGTTTGGGACTCAGTGATACCATGATCGCCTCACGCGGCATCCACGCGCACCCAATCCGAAGCGAGCTCCAAAGACTACATCGGCTCTAAGTCGATAACACCGCTCCCCGCCTACATCGATAGGTCATCGGGATACTGGTATTATCATAGCGGTAACTTGCCGTGCGGATATGGCAAGCCTTGTCGGAAAATAATTTTTTGCACCCCCTCGCGCATGAATGTCATGCGCAATAATAAAACGTATGACGGGGTCCACTAGGTACTCCCAATACGTCCCCTCACTGGAAATGAATTACATGAAGCAATACCAGCATCACCATAGCATAACTTGGCCTCCCCAATTATATCTTCGCTTTTATTCCTTTCCCTTGAAAGTTTCCGTGCATTGTTTTCCGACTTCATCACAATTGCAGTGAAAAGCCACCAAAATAAAAAACAAACAAAAAATCGCATGGACTAATCTCGCGGAGCGGGAAGCAAGCAACACCGTCGGCACGGCCACCATGCACCTCGCATTACGAAGACAAGAACCAAGCTTTCCATGAAAAACAACTGTGACGCGCTGCAAGAACTCCGTGCGTTCATCTCCAAGGAACCACCGTAACAAAATGCGAAGTCGATGTGGACCCATGCGAAGTATTTCGTTTTTCGCTTTTTAATCATTCAAAGAAGCTGGCGATTGAGCTCAATTGCTTACATAAACGGTGAGAAGACACCCAATAAGAAAATATAAAATATCTTACGTTTAATCCTATCCCCGGTTTATTCGAGCGATCGCTAACATGCAATATTAACCCGGGCTGACGGGCAACATGTGGGCCTACCAACACATCCCTACATGTAAGCCTATGTTGTTTTACCTTCCGTCTACTGTTGATGGCTTCCAATGCCTTCTTTGAGCGTAGTTATTTTATTCACAACAATTTTGCATTTAACTTCTTGCGCCCCGGCTTGTGGGACTGGCAGGTACACCCGCACTAGCACCCGCAACGGGCGGCGTTTTGCAATCACGACTGAGAGTATTATAAGTCTTGAAATACATACATAAACCTCATGTATCATGATCCCGGCTAGGCGATGCTTATGTGAGTGCACAATGTACCGTATCACGAGAACCGTACCGTATTGTGCTATCCCAACGTTGAGGCAAGTATTGGAGTTTCACTAACAAAGAAGTAAATTCGATTAATGCGAGAAGGAGCAAGGCCCATCTCACGAAGCAAAGCATTTTGGGAGTTCGATACATAAACTGCGAAGAAAACAAGATGATGGAGGGCATAGCGCCATAACTAAAAAAACTCCCATTCCCCCCTTCTTCCTTCTTTATACTTGGACTCACGTGAAGCTCACGTGAACAAGTGTCTACGAAGGGTTCTCAAGAGGCGTCTTGTGGTGTTTCAGAATTTAGCATAGAAAGTGTATTAGACTATTAGGGCAATTAATAGAGGTTGTAAGCGAATGTGTCGTGGTTTACCGCACTACAATATTCGGGGCGCATAATCTGCAAAATTTCAGATTACATTTCAGAACATGTACATGCATTTCTGAATATACACATGCCTCCCATAATTATCCACACCTCTATCTTTATTGCACGTACACTCCGCACACACTGATTGTCTCTTTTGCAAACAAAAGAATATGGTTTATATTCCCGATGATCCCAATTGAGCGGCTAGTCGGCGGGTCACTCCGCTGCAGCCAAGACAACATGGAGAGGGTTATACTCGTGGGCGGGCCAGTCTAGGCGGCCGTTGTCAAGAGGGGAAGGGAACAAAAATTGGTCAAAACTTTAACAAACTTGTATGGGACGTCCCATACAATATTTGACTCACTTCAATTTTCTAGACAAACTCATGTAATTACAAAAATCCACCCAGAATTAAAATTTTGCCAACATACCGATGCGCAAGATGCATCAATGCATTCGCCCCGCATCACGTGCATCAATGCGTCCATGAATTAGTGCCCCATTTAATCAATGCGTCCATGAATTAGTGCCCCATTTAATCAATGCATCCATGAATTAGTGCCCCGTTTAATCAATGCGTCCATGAATTAGTGTCCCATTTAATCAATGTGTCCATGAATTAGTGCCCCATTTAATCAATGCGTCCATGAATTAGTGCCCCATTTAATCAATGCGTCCATGAATTAGCAATTGAGGGAGGGGCGCGGGGGGGCGCGGGGTGGGGGTGATGGGGAGGTCTGCTTGCGGTAGGGGCGGGAGTGCTTGGTAATGCCCGCAGGGGGCGCGGGTTTGAGTGAGGGGTCTGTGGGGGGACGAGGGTGGGGAGGGGAGTTTGCTTGTGCGGGTGGAACGGAGGAGGGGGTGGGTGGAAGGGGATGAGTAAGAGGGGGGGTGAGGGTAGGCGTGGGGTTGGGGGAGCGGGGAAGAGGGGGGGGGGTTGCATGTGGGGGTGGGGGGGGGGGTGAGGAGGAGGAGTCCATGGGTTCGGAGGAGTCTTATGTGAGGGTAGGGAGGGGGGTAGGGGTAGTAGTGGGGGGGGCTGTGGGGGAGCTGGAGGGTTGGGGGAGGGGTGGACGTGGTAGGAGGAGGTGGAGGTGGGTTGGGAGACAGTGGAGTGGTGGAGGGGCCATGGGGAGGGGGAGGTGTGGGCCGGGGTGGTGGAAGAAATTTGGATGTCAGGGAGGGAGGAGAGGTCGAGGGGGAGGGGGAGGTCGTCGTCCTCCAGCATGTGGAAGTCGGAGGGCTCCATGTGCCACTGGCTGGTGACTTGGGTGTCTGTGAGGTGGCGGGACCATTGGAGAAGGAGGGCTGGGGGGTTGCGGTGGAGGGTGATTCTTTTTGTGATTGTGAGGGGAGGCGGTGAGGGTATGGTGGTGAAGATAGGGTCCGTGAGTCGGGCCTTGCCAAAGGTGGAGTAGTGGTGGGGGGTGATGTTGAGGGTGCAAGTGGATGGAATGCGTGTGCCTCGGTGGGTGTATGTGTGTGTGAGGGGAATGGAGACTGTGCCGTTAGTGGAGATGAGGATGCAATACATTTCGGTGCTGAGGGATATTTGAATGATGGTGGTGATGGTGGGAGAGGTGGATGGGTGGGAGCGAAAGTATGAGCCATCGGGGAACTTTTTCAGGGTTGCGTAGTGATAGAGGCTGAGGGGGTGTTGGGAGGGGGGGTGGATGTGGGGGTGTGTTGTGTGAGGTATTCTGCGGCTGTCTGGGATAAGAGGGTGTATAACCAATGTGTGGGTGGAATGGTGCCGTCTGAGTTGATGCATGGAAGGGAGAGTGAGTGGCGGGATTGGATGAGGACTGTGGTGAGGCAGGTGTTAGTCCATGACGAGCCTGGAACATGGCCTGTGACGGGGGGGGTGTGATGGTAATGGTGTGAAGGTGATGGTCAGGGGGTACGGTTTCATAGGGTGAATACGGAAATATGTGAAGGGATACATGGCGGGATTGTGAATGGATGGGATTATTGGGGAGGTGGAGGATATTTACCCAGAAGGAGGATGGGTCGGACTCGATCGGGATGGGAGTGTCCAGCGGTTGGAGGGCGTCCGCGAACTGGAGGGTGAACTGAGCTTGCTCGGGTAAGTCTTCGAGTCTGCTCTGGGTGTGGGTCGGGGGGGTTGATCCTGTCGAAGTGAGAGCCGTCGCGAGGTCGGAGGTGAGGAGGTCCTGCAGGAGGGCGATTGCCTCTTGGCCGGTGATACCGGTGAATAGGGGGGAGCGGATTTTCACCCTTCGGCCTGAGACTCCTGGAGACGAGGCATCACGGAGAAAGCGAATTTTCTGCCGACTTAGTTTTTCCGGGAGCGAAGGGGAGGAGGTCGCGGAGGGGGGCACTGGACCGGCTGAACTGAATTCACGCTGGCGTGAAGTCAGTTGGTACAGGAGGCCCACCGCTATACAGGAGGTGGGAATAGTCAGGTGGATTTCTTGAAAGCCCGTGTGGAGCTCGACCGGGAGGGGTGTGGCATCGTCGCATTTCGGGGCGGTGGGGTGGAGTATTCGAGAGGCGTTCGCGGTCCACCGAGTGTGGTGGGCGAGTTCCCGGCCTATTATATTTTTAATGCGGTTGGGGAGATCAGTGAGGTCATGGAGGCATTCGAGGAGCCAGCGACGGGCCAACGAGCATGCCGACGTGATCGGGTCGGAGTGAGTCGGATCCGGCAGGAAGACGCCGTGGATCCAGAATCGAGCGAGGTGGGGGGGGTGTTGGAATACTGGCATGTAAGGAGGAGTGAGTCGACCATACGGGTGGAGAAGTCGTCGGCCTGTCCGAGGGCCACAGTTGACCGTGGGGGAGACAGGACCAGGGGGGTCTGGAGTCCACGACGGAGAGGAAGGGGGTCCAAAGGTGTGCCCAAGATTTGTTGGGGGTGGTTGAGTTGGGGGGCGGTGAGAAACGGGGTCAGCGGTTGTCCCGCGAGTGCGTTCCTGGGATGGTAGAGGTCCGTGAAGCGGCCATGCGGCGGGGGATCCCTCAGAAGCGCATGCCTGTAGGTGGGGGAGGGGGTAGGGGTCGAAGACATGGCGATCGAGCAGGATTCCGAGTGTTGGAGATGAGTATAGGGGGTGAGTGTGGCTTTTCGAGTTGGTGTTTGAGAGTAGTGCGCGTGTTGGTTGCACGCGACCAGGCCCGATGGGACCTGGGTTTGGTGGATGTTGGCGGCGGACATGGACGTCCGGACGCTCGGAGGGGCGCGATGTGGCGCGCCGCCTACCGGGGAAGAGGCTTTTTGTAAGCGGTGTGTTGTTTTGGTGTGTCGCAGTGCTTTGAGGGGTACATGTGTGGTTTTTGAAGTGGATGGCGCGATAGCTGTCGGGGGGATGAAATTCAAATCCATGGAAGCTGCGCCTTTGAGTGTGTACCGTCTGGTGTCGCTACGGATCCACTGACCATTGTGAGCTAGGCTCGGGTGGGGAGAGGTGAATGGTGCACGCTGTCCAGCGGCCCTGTCCACCAGTCTTGCGCTCGATGGGAGGCCAGGCCCAGAGCGAAGACGATCGGCGTTGCTCATCCGAGCTACCGACCCATCCCCGTTATGTGGTTCAGTAGTACTTTAGTAGTACTTGGATCTTTTTACTGTCTTTAGTGACGGTAGGATACGTTTTTTCTTTTTTCCTTTCCCTTGAAAGTTTCCGTGCATTGTTTTTCGACTTCATCACAATTGCAGTGAAAAGCCACCAAAATAAAAAACAAACAAAAAATCGCATGGACTAATCTCGCGGAGCGGGAAGCAAGCAACACCGTCGGCACGGCCACCATGCACCTCGCATTACGAAGACAAGAACCAAGCTTTCCATGAAAAACAACTGTGACGCGCTGCAAGAACTCCGTGCGTTCATCTCCAAGGAACCACCGTAACAAAATGCGAAGTCGATGTGGACCCATGCGAAGTATTTCGTTTTTCGCTTTTTAATCATTCAAAGAAGCTGGCGATTGAGCTCAATTGCTTACATAAACGGTGAGAAGACACCCAATAAGAAAATATAAAATATCTTACGTTTAATCCTATCCCCGGTTTATTCGAGCGATCGCTAACTTGCAATGTTAACCCGGGCTGACGGGCAACATGTGGGCCTACCAACACATCCCTACATGTAAGCCTATGTTGTTTTACCTTCCGTCTACTGTTGATGGTTTCCAATGCCTTCTTTGAGCGTAGTTATTTTATTCACAATAATTTTGCATTTAACTTCTTGCGCCCCGGCTTGTGGGACTGGCAGGTACACCCGCACTAGCACCCGCAACGGGCGGCGTTTTGCAATCACGACTGAGAGTATTATAAGTCTTGAAATACATACATAAACCTCATGTATCATGATCCCGGCTAGGCGATGCTTATGTGAGTGCACAATGTACCGTATCACGAGAACCGTACCGTATTGTGCTATCCCAACGTTGAGGCAAGTATTGGAGTTTCACTAACAAAGAAGTAAATTCGATTAATGCGAGAAGGAGCAAGGCCCATCTCACGAAGCAAAGCATTTTGGGAGTTCGATACATAAACTGCGAAGAAAACAAGATGATGGAGGGCATAGCGCCATAACTAAAAAAACTCCCATTCCCCCCTTCTTCCTTCTTTATACTTGGACTCACGTGAAGCTCACGTGAACAAGTGTCTACGAAGGGTTCTCAAGAGGCGTCTCGTGGTGTTTCAGAATTTAGCATAGAAAGTGTATTAGACTATTAGGGCAATTAATAGAGGTTGTAAGCGAATGTGTCATGGTTTACCGCACTACAATATTCGGGGCGCATAATCTGCACAATTTCAGATTACATTTCAGAACATGTACATGCATTTCTGAATATACACATGCCTCCCATAATTATCCACACCTCTATCTTTATTGCACGTACACTCCGCACACACTGATTGTCTCTTTTGCAAACAAAAGAATATGGTTTATATTCCCGATGATCCCGATTGAGCGGCTAGTCGGCGGGTCACTCCGCTGCAGCCAAGACAACCTGGAGAGGGTTATACTCGTGGGCGGGCCAGTCTAGGCGGCCGTTGTCAAGAGGGGAAGGGAACAAAAATTGGTCAAAACTTTAACAAACTTGTATGGGACGTCCCATACAATATTTGACTCACTTCAATTTTCTAGACAAACTCATGTAATTACAAAAATCCACCCAGAATTAAAATTTTGCCAACATACCGATGCGCAAGATGCATCAATGCATTCGCCCCGCATCACGTGCATCAATGCGTCCATGAATTAGTGCCCCATTTAATCAATGCGTCCATGAATTAGTGCCCCATTTAATCAATGCATCCATGAATTAGTGCCCCATTTAATCAATGCGTCCATGAATTAGTGCCCCATTTAATCAATGCGTCCATGAATTAGTGCCCCATTTAATCAATGCGTCCATGAATTAGCAATTGAATTAAAATTTTGATGCATCATTTTTTGATGCATTGCAGTTGATGCTTGATCTTTATTTTTTTTGGGCGATGCGGAGGCTTATAGTTGGTATTATAGACCGGAGAAAGTACTAGTAAAGTACAGATTTTCCGCGGAAAATTCAACTTTCCCGCGGACGATCTACACATGCAAGCCCTATCAGGGCTGTCACCCCCGTCTCCACCGGCGGAATGGCACACCCCCCACGTGGTCTTCTCGCCCCTCGTCGCCTCATGTCGACCACTCTACCAGCCCCTACTCGCTTCTTTCCGCTACCAAGTCTTCTCCACTTCCACGCCAAGCTCTCTCGGCCTTCATCCGCTCCGAAGCGGCTCGATCCGACTCGTCCCCGGTCCTCTCCGGCCACCTCCCGGCTCCCCGCCGGACTCAAGACGCACACTCGCACACAACCCAAGAATTACCAGCTCGCTGCATTAACGGCCCTCCCCTCTCGCCCAGCCTTGCCTATCACCCACACACACTACTTTCGAGAGTTTTGGCTCCGGCGGAGACGCTCATAGAAATCGCGTGTCCCCTCCGTCGAATTTCTCTCCCGGACTACGTACGCCTCTTGCAACTCGCACCATGGATCAACCCACCGCCACGGAGAACAAATCCACCCACATGGAGTGCACCGACGAAACCACCCAGGTGGACACCAACTCCCAGGACACTACTAAGACTCCAACCCAGCCCACGACCGAACTCAGCCCCGAGTCCCAAACCGGCAGCCTCCCATCTGGGCCTATGATGTACGGTTTCCACCCCCCGTCCCTCCCACACACCCCACACTCCCCACCTACGCATGCTTCTCTAACCGAGCGCACCACGTGAACAACGCCGTCGTCCCTCGCACTCTCGCTCAACGTTCCACAGTGGCGAGGTGTTTGGCACCCCCGCTACCGACCATGTGGTCCTCTAGCCCAACAAAGTCACCCATCGTATGATCGCCCTCACCCTCGCGGTCTCCACTACCACAAACAAGAAAATTATCGAGGAGACCGGCCGACGATGGGGAGTCAAGCTCCTACCCGAAAACATCCGCATGTGTTCCAAGCCCAACCCCCTCGCTCCAAGACCACGGAAGGCCGTCGCAAATTCCCCCCCTCACTACCGGCACGGAGCTTATCCGCCTCACCCGCCGCGTGGTGGCTGAAGAGCTCCTCCACCGACAAAACCACTCCTACGATCACAACACCGCTCTCACCGACCACGAAGGCTCCCCTTGTGAGACCTCCATTCAGGGGGCCCCCACATGAACGACAACGAAAAGGCGGCCACCATGTATGGATATCGGGCCTTGAACTCCAAGGCCTCAACAACTACCAAGCTAAGGATCTTCCACACTCCGCCCCCGCCTACTTTTGGGATGACGGCCAAACACAACTCCCGGACGTCGAAATAACACTCTGCACAGCAACAAACAAGGCGTGGAAAGAATACGAGGATACAAACATTCCTCCCTACCCCAGCCCAATGGTCTACCCCCCCGTTTTACCCTCTTGCATGCGTTCGAGCTTTACGGCGTCTATAAACCGCAACGCCCCAACCCCGTCGCCCGACTCGAAGTAGTCTCGGCATTGTACTCACACTGCATGATCGGCGCGCTCGGGGACACTCTACATATCTTCCCGATGGGGGACATGCTCGCACATTTCACGGTGGGAGGCCTCGCCCCCCTCCATAGTAAGCAAACGGACTACATACCCACAGTCAGCGGAGTATTCTGCCGCTAGGGCCTGGATTGTAGAATTGTCGGGATATCTGACTTCACCAACTTTATCCTTCCCCACGCAGGCAAGATGGCCGTTGCGGTCACCGACTCCCTGAATAACCACCTTGACATTGTCCGCGGTAAAACCACCCTACAAGCCCTCCTCTCTTCCCTGACCGCGGCTGGAGTAAGCGTCACTACCCACCAAGCTGATGCAGCGCTCCCTATCGACGGTCCGGACGGATTTGGAGCTATAGCTATGGGCTCAGCGGATTCTACTTTTACCGGCACCCGCAAGGTATAATCACCCCCCTTCCCCTCTCCTCTGCGCCACTACCCTCAAAAAATTACCATTTATCTGATGCCAGATCCGATCAACCCTCGGTTCTTGCGAATCTACCGCGTCCCGCAGCCGCGATAGAGGAAGGCGAGATCCTACCCTTCAAACCCGTCCCGCACACCCAAGCTTATCGAGACCGCACCGACTTGACTACCGATCTCATCACCGACAATACATGGGCCACCAACGGACTCCTCTCTCAGAAAAATCACGACGTATGAGCCATCACCACATCACGGAACGACACAAGATCATATTTGCCTTTGTCACGTTGAAAGCACACGGCTCGAGCCTAATAGGGGGCTTGGCCAAACTCGTCACCCCGGTCGACCGCTCGACCTACCTCACCCAAGCAGTCGACAAACTCCTAGGCCTACAAGCTACCGCGCGCTCGCGAGTCAACGCTCACCCAACAAACAACTAAGCCATCCCACGCACGTTTGAAGAAGACGATGACGCCGATCCGCCTACGGAAACCCACCCCGGAGACGAGATTCTAGACGACCAACCCATGGATATGGAGGAGGACACACACCCGACAGACAGACCCCCCCCACTCTAATACCTCTCCCCCCGAAGAAGCACAATGGCAACAAGTTCGCCCCTCTAAGCGCCTCCCTCTAGAAACTTCGGACGACTCATTTGCTTCCGACGACTATGCCAATCGCGTCGTCTCTCTACGTCTCGCGCTCCGATCCGCCTCTCCCACTTCTCTTCATCACCTCGCGGAGGAATACGCCGGACTGTTGGCTGAGGACCCCCTCATGCTTCCCAATCCTCGCGGAAAAATGCAACGCCATGATCTTGACTTCTCGCGCTCTCTCGTAACCCGTCCAACAACCCCTACCCCTTAGCGACCTAGACCCCCTCCTTCCGAGTCCATGGCAGCGAATATATCACCAGATGACACCCCCCGCATATCCACACCCACCCAACCCCTAGCTCATGCCCACGACGCCGGGGGCTGCCTCGTATAAGCACCAACGCCTCGACATAAGCCCCGGCGGGAAATGCCAACGGTGTGACGTATTTGACTGCCTTAACCGTTCTTTCTAGGAGGTGTGCCAATAATGGTTGCATGAAAGGGACTTGCAGGTAAGTCCCTTAGCAAGGCGATCGCATTTAGCGATAGCGCTAAATGCATGTTGTTCATTTTCCGCTGTTGAGGGGGATTGTCTTGATTACAAAACGGGACTTCCGTTGAGAAATATGTAATGCAGTGCCTTCAAGCCCACGGCTAGCCAGGGGTTGAATGCACTCCCCTACACGGTTTTACTGACTCAGTCCTTAGGAGTATCCAAGATTAGGGATGTCGGCATAAATTTTGTATTTAAAGTCCGAGATGGGATATACAAGAAGGCCCTTAGACAGCAGCCCCAAAGCGCGTCAGCGGTACATGTTGTAAATCATTGTCTTCGTCGGTCACACCAACGGCCGCCGCCGATACTCGTCTATCAAGAAAATACAGATAGGGGAGTGGAAGTACTGCACCGACCACAACCTCTCACATACAGCCCACCTGATTTGTGACAAATACACACCCCTCGCAAATGCCATCCGCAACCACTGGCCAGGTACCGAAGTCGACATCCTCCCCATTGTCATGAGCCGCACGGGCACACCGCACTCATCCACCATCGCAAGTCTCACTTCTCTTCTCACCCTCCGCACCGACCCTCCGGACAAACTCATCTCCAAAGCACGGCTCGACACATCTCGCATCCTTTCCACACTCCATGAGCACACCGTCCAATGGCTGCATTATCTCCTCCTTGTCTACCGCACCAAATCCCGCATGACCTCTCGCCAAGCCTCCGCATAATGCACCTCCTCACGCCCTTCTTGCACAACACCTTAACCCCGCACCAGACCCTCCCCGGGGAGGAGTGAAACCCCCGACCACACTTGGAGAGGTTGGACATAGGTGGTCTACGGTCTAGCCATGGCTTGTAAGTTCCCTGTATGGCATAGTTGGGAGGGCCCAGAGACAGCAGCCGACGCATCCGGCTTTTGGTGAAAAACCGGCGCATACGGTACATGTTGTAAACAATTTCAATTTCAATTTCAATATTTCAATTTCAATTTCAATATTTCAATTTCAATAAATCATTGTCATTTTTCATTTTCATTTTCTCCCATTCCCTGTAAAATGAGTGGCGCCGTAAAGGGAAGGGGAATGGACACCGCCTAAAGCAGTGCGGTGATATCTTCATAGGAGGTAGCGAATTGACTTACGAAATCCTTGAACTCTAGGGCTAGTGTCCTAAAAGTACGACGGTTGCACTTCCAACGTGGGCATTTAAGCATAATGTGTTCTATAGATTCATGCACATCTACACCGCATGCAAGTTAATGATTGAAAACGTTCTTGCATGGCATGAATACTGGCAAGAATGGGTTGTGGGAAATACACGTACGAAACTTAATCATATACATGCAACCCTAGGTTGCCCGTCGGCGGCGCAGCGGCGGCGGCCCCGGAGAGCGGTGCGCTCGCATGCCCGTCGGCACCTACCTCTACCTCCACGCGGTGGGCGCTGGTAACCCTATAGCCGTGCCATGCTTGGCCCGGTATGGGGCTAAACGAGATGCCGGCAGCTGCGATCCGTGGGATCAGCGGCTGTCGGGAAGCCTTGCACGGAGGGCTTTGGAAAATCATATTACCGTACACATCACACGGATCTCCCGCTCGGCCAGTCCGATATGTTTTTTCGTGACTAAATAATCGCAGATACTCTCCCGACAAAGGGGCGGGGGCGACGCTTGCGAAATATTCATTAGCGAAGAAGGGTACGGATAGATCAGCAATGGGACGAAGGTGTTGGAGCTTGCGACGGACAACTGGGAAGCAGCGCTAGGGCACGGCGCTCGCTAGCAGTCGCCAACCCTGTGAGTTTTAAGTCTCCCCTAGGGCTGAGGCTCCAAGCTACGCATGATGGAGGTGGGTCGCAGCCGGAGGAGCGGCACAGTTTGGCGGTGGATGTCCTCATGATCATCCGCCGCCGGAAAAACCCAGTACAAGAATATTTTTTCCACCCGTATGGTGGGTACGGGTGGAAAAAATATTCCCGTACCCACCATCTTTTGAGGAGCGGCGACTCGATCCATGTGTTCTACCAACCCTTCCCCTAGTCGGTACCCGGTTATCGACAGTTTGCCTTATGTAGTGTGCCTAGGGTTATCGTAACGGCACACTGCTCGTAAAGGCGGCCCCTTAGCAACGTGAACCACCGGGGGAGGGTGCGAACGGCTAGAACGCGATCATGCAGATGATGGAAACACACGGCGATAGGGGACATGAGAAAATCTGGCACGGGGGCAGGAGAGCCAGCCGGACACCGTCCGAGGCCTAGTTATTTTCTCTTCCCAACCCCCGAAGGAGGAGAAAAGACCACGCTAGGTGGCGAGCTGCGACGGGAGGAGCAACCAATATCTCGGACGGGGATGTGCATGGATCGAGTAGGGACCGTCGACGACCTGAGCGAGGGGTTTTCCGCCTGCCTTTCCCCCCCTAGCTCCGGCACGGCCGGAGTCGCACCGGACAAGAGGTTAGGAAGGTCCGACTCGACCAGCACAAAGTTGACCAGCCTAGCTGACTAGCGTCCCCGCCGCGGCTAGAGCACGCAACGTATCGTGGAGAATAGCGACACCTTAAATTTTATTTCATATGCGAAAAAATACACATAGAATCATAAAATGATGAATACATGTTTACGTGTATGTTTTCGACGGTATCGCTATTGCCAATGGAGAGGTCGGAATTAGTGGTTCACGGTCTCTAGCCCCTGCCAAATGAGTCCTAGAATGGCAAAGCAGGAAGGGCTCAAAGACAACATCCGGTAAAATTTGGTATTGTTGTAAACAATTTCAATTCCAATAGCAACCCTAGAACGCCCCCCGCAAGGACTCCCTTGTTGTATTGTGACAATGGGTTTCGAGCATACGAAGCCTTGGAATAAGACACCATGTGTTTGGTACAAGCCGAAGATGACGTCTCAAATCGATCCCATACCGTTGCTTTAACTTGGTTAGAGACTTAGAGGTATCGCGTTGTTGCAAAAGCCTCTGTGCGTGTGGGACGCGTGCGCCCTCAGCTAATTCCGTGCTTGCCCTAGCAAAACGATCTAGCCAACGCACGCTCCGAAACGTCAAAATCTAAGGGGCTTATTAGGTTGCATACGGCTCGATTTGCCCACAAGATCGCTTATGCACGTTTTGAGGTGGGCGCTTATGGAACGCCTCAATCCTAGCCGCTGCTGCCGTTGCTTTTATGGGCGCTATTCCTAACTCCCGTAGTAGCGGCGTTGTGCGCCACCCTACTCCGCCTTTGCACCCACCCGGACTACGCATCGCTAGAGCATTGATTTAATTAATCTAGTTTGTAATATATCGCGCAGCTAGTTGTGTCCACCCCCCATGCTTCGCACCCGTACCTCATCAGCAATATATGTAGTGCTGATGCTGTGGCATGCCTTCCTGCTCCGGGGGCTCAGGTTTTTTCCTCTTTTCTTCTTTTTGCTTGGTGG
The DNA here is from genome assembly GCA_026401115.1 of Tetraselmis chui. Classification (NCBI taxonomy): domain Eukaryota; kingdom Viridiplantae; phylum Chlorophyta; class Chlorodendrophyceae; order Chlorodendrales; family Chlorodendraceae; genus Tetraselmis; species Tetraselmis chui. The sequence goes on from JAPMLY010000071.1 coordinate 364,664, forward strand.
CCTCCACTACTTTTTCTTGTAAGAATATTAATATATATCCGCGGGCACAGTGCCAGTCGTAAGTTGCCTGAAAACGGTTGCTGTGTGAAGCGGTAGTCGTAGCTCTTCTGCACAGATCGACGGTTTTCCCTGGTCACCATATTAGAATCCACGGTTTGGAGTGGTACACCGAGGAGCGCATAATGGCTTCTTTCTTGCTTTCCAGGAAGCCACGACAGCAGATAGAAAAGTTTGTTATGTACTGTTTCCAATGACGTGGACCTCATTCTGCAACAGTAATGGCAGTGTGTACTGGAAAGGCGAAATGACAGCGGCGGTGGGATAACATCGCTGCGGCAGCATCCCATCACAACAGCACTCACCATCACCACCGTCCTCTGTAGCGACATCACTCGCCCACACTAACTCTCCACCGTCTGACCGCGACGCCCCCTCCGCACAGTCATCTTCATATTTCAACTTCGCTTTATTCGTGGCTATTATCATAAGATGGTGACCCTCGCCGACTCTTCTCGCAGCGGACTGGGCCTACCGGCGATGCCCGGCGCACTGGCTGTTCCGTTGTCGGCGTTGCGTCGCAAGGCGGACGAGGCGAGGGAGGCGGTGGCCGGCGCGATCGCGGGCCTGCAGGGCAAGAGCACTGATACGCAAGAGCAGTCCAGTAGGCGGGCGGTGATCCCCAAGGGCCGCGTGTACACCAGCCCGCTACGCAACGGCAACTTTGCGGCTATCATTCCCGGCGACTCCGTCGTCGAGGGCGTCATCACCACCGGCGTAGCATCAACTCTGTGCGCCCTTCTTACCGGCCCTTCCATATTAATATGTCCCCTCAATGACACGCTAAGAACGCAGGGAAGCGTATCCCTTGACAAGGGTGTCGTGTGGTTGAGTCGGAGATCCGCTGGCTCTGCGCTGCGTTCGGTCTTTGTTTTTGACTTCCTCGGTTCCGTGAATCGTCGTTGCCCGCGCCGTCCTCTGCGTTCCTTACTTCCTTGTTAGGAGCCCATCCCGACTGACTTAGGAATATGGCTTCGATTTTCTAACCCTCCCGCCTGCCTATCCCACAGGAGCCTGTACAACACCGCGCTAATCGGCCGCCTGATCCTCACCTGGTTCCCGCAGCCCCCTATGTTCATTCTCGGCCCTCTCAGGTGTGCTCTCATCAACACACCCACGCTTGGCATTCATGACGATTAAGCACTGCGGCGTGCAGTGACTACAGGAGGCGGTGTCTATCTCCTGGCTGATCTGTGCTTGTAATGTCTCTGATTTACAGCACCCTCTGCGATCCGTACCTAAATCTCTTTCGCGGTCTCATCCCTCCCTTGGGCGGCACCATCGACCTGTCCCCCATCCTGGCCTTCGTAGTGCTGGACGTAAGTGCCCACCCATCCCCGCATGTCAACCTGAGCTCCCATCACGGCAGTTTTGAGGATATGTCGTCCACCGTGGGTGACTGACGTTCGGCATGGCTGGCATGCATCCCTTGCCTGCACAGCTCTTCACCAACTCCGCCAACGCGCTCCCCTGCGAGATCGGCCCTGATGGGCAGCCGGTGCAGCCAGCTCGCCAGGGGATCTGGACACCCGGAAAGGCGGCACAGGCGTGGCATAACCGCATGCGCGCCACGCGGATGAGGAAAAAGGCGGAAGCGGAAGCAGCCGCGGAGAATGTATCAAAGCGCTGAATGAGGGAACCATTCTGCACATCTACCTCCACCTCCTCCCTGTCGCCCCCATACCCTCTCTTCACCCTCTGTAATTGGCTCAGCTCCGGGTCCCCCTTGCAGCCCTCGCTGATTTGGCCTCCTCCCTCTTCTAGAAAGGGGAATTTACAGTAACGTCTCCCCCACCCCGATTTTTACCGCTCCTATTGGATACTCGCCCATCCTGCCATCCCACTGTCGTATGCAGCACTGTGCCCTTTGACATGATCACTTTATTCCTCCGTGACCCGCGCACCTTCATGCATGGCCAGCGGCAGCCGCGCGTGTTGCTTCATGACTGGCATCACGCCGAGAAACAGAACGCGTGAATAGCATTAGGTATACTCCTTTTCGTAACATACCCCTGCATTTGCGTTGTCATCTTGATTAGCTGTTGGGGACTTGCTGCCATCATGGGTAATACTGCCGCATAGAGATGCGCTGATGGAATTCTACTAGCTCTTGAAATTGAATTGGAAATATGGAAAGCAATTTATAAACTGTACAATGTGTCCCCTCATGTCGTCAACGAACGGGGCTGTCGCTCCGACGAGAAGGGGTACAAGGGTATTTTTGCCAAGTTCTCCCTTAAAGGTCCGGCACATGTGGAGACGCACATGAGCGCAGGTCAGGTTGGCCAGGGTCGGCCAACGACCGCTTGCCACCTTAAGGTGAATGCACACCTTAGTGCATATAGCACCCTTGAGCGGCGAGAGAGGGTCGCGTATAGTAGAGTTTCATGGTCATTCTCACTTCACATTTTTGAGTTAAGTGGTATTTGCTATAATCGTCGTTGGCACCCGCCGGCGGCGCACCAGCGACGACCCCGGAGGGGGAGCGCACGCATGCCCGTTTGTACTCACCCCCACCTCCTCGTGGTGGGCTTTGGTAACCGTGCAAGGCCTGGTCGGGTGGGGGGCTAAGCCGGGTGAGCCGACACTTGCGACCCACACGGGTTGGAAGCATTTGTCGGGAAAGCCGTGGCTGTACCTGCCAAGTTTTATAATGTGGGGTATGTCACATTGGGATGTCTTTCGTCTAAGGCCGAAACTCGCCAAAACCATGTTAAGACCTTGAATTGTTTGGCTCGGTCTTTGGGTCCGTTGTATGAAATGACGCATAGCCTAAACTTGCTAGGACTGGCCGCAATTAGGATATGCCCAATGTGAGTATATACAAGACACTAATGTCGAAAGACTAGCGCGGGGAATAATCATTGCAGCCCGACCTACCGGACAGACCAACTCAAGTCGCACTAGACCCGATAGGAGGGTGGCCGCTAGCAACAACCCCTACTAGTGTCCACCTGCTTGAAATACCTTTTTGGCCCGGGACGTGTTCCGGTGGCCCCATGGGCGGCACGAAAATCGGCTTACAAAGTAGCGGCCGACGGCGCTCACTCACTAGCTTAAAGAGCGACTCTCTAGCGCAGATACATTCCAACATTTTTTCCATTGAATTCCATCATGATAGCGGCGGCGCTGGAGTCTTCGAGTGTCAAGTGACGAAGTCATGTGACGTCATCGAAGTGTTGCGCGAATAGGAGTAGGACGGAGAGGTTTTGCGGATGAGGGTGATGCGTTGCGTGATGTTTGGCGGGGGAGCCATATTGGGCGATGTTTTATGAAGGGGGGCGGAAGAGGGTTCGGTCGTGAATACGGAGTCGGTGATTCGAGCTATGCCGAACATTAAGTAGTGTTGAGGTGTCATTTGGATGGTGCAAGTGGCTTGGGTGAGTGTGTGAGCCTCAATGAATGTACGTGTATTGAAGGGGATACTGACTAGGCCGTTGGTTGAGATGAGGATGCAAGACATTTGCCGGGTAAGTGAAGCTTGGAACCTAGCTTTGATGTTGTGTGATTTTGAGTGTCATATCCTAGCCATTTAGCTAAGTGCTAGTATCTGACATTATTTATTTCCTCTAAATAGTACCTGTATCTTAGCGATATTCAGTGACTCTTTTATTGTCATCACGGCAGTACAACTGTATCGCCGTATTTTCCCTCGACAGTACAGAGTTACTAGCAGTATCTCTTCTAGATAGTTCTTTTCTAGATAGTTCTAAGAGCTTGTGCGATAAGATTAGATAGACGGTACAGATAATCTCAGATAATCTGTATCACCAATAATAGTTTGGTTTAGTTAGCAGACAGCACAAGCTACAGGTTCTAAGGCTGTTTCTAGAACACCTGAGGTGTGGATATTTAAGACGGGGACTTACTGGTAGAGGTGAGAGACCGGTACAGAATAGAATCACGCCACACCCAGATTGTAAGAAACCCTGTTCCTAAGACAATCTTACTAATTCTCTCTACGCTGTATAATTAGATCCAGAGATTAGGTTCTACTATTAGTCTAAGGTTGCCATCTTAGCCTAACCAAAGTAGCACCTCACACGTGGTTTCGGAGCCTCAGAACAGCTAGACGAGACGAAGATGTCTAACCGAGCAGGAGAGAGACTACCAGAGGAAGTTGATGGTCGACCAGAGGGGGCGCCTTCTGGGCCGACACAGCCGACGTCGACAGATGGTAGAAGACAGACAGTGCGAGAAGGATCGAGTCCCACGATGGAGCCTATGTCGGTACACGTCACCGAGATGCTACAACGACTAAGTAACCGAGTTGACACTTTTTCGACTGAGCTATCTCAACTGCGTGACCACGTCGACAACGGTTTCAGGCATTTTGAAGGACGAGTGAACAGAAGCCGAGAAACGGAGAATTTTCTTCGAGGAGAACAATTGAGATCGGAGAGGACGCGAGAGATGCCAAGCATGATGCCGAACGATGTCAAACCAGCCAAGATCAAGAGCATCGCTACGACTAACATCGACGAGCTGAGAAACTGGTTCCGACATGCACGAGGGTATCTACGGTATCACAGCGTTAACCCTGAAGAGCAAAGAGGAGTGTACTGGGTATCTGGCTTTCTGGAAGGACCACTATCGAAGTGGTGGTACTCCCAAGTTGCGCAGACTGGAGATGAAGTCGGTGGAGGATTTTCCGGAGTTTCTGAGATGGAGAAATCCTTAATTCAGGAATTCTGCGGAAGAACACCGGCGGAACAAGCGAGATTGAATTTGGACAAAGCGAGACAGAAAACCACGGTCCTGAAGTACGCGAACTATTTTCGAGAACAATTATTGGAGCTTCCTCACCGTCACGAAGAAGATAACGTACATGATTTCCAGCGCGGTTTGAGACCCTCGATTCATAAGGAAGTTGCCCTGAAAAACCCTAAGACCCTACACGAGGCGATTCAAGCAGCTCTGCGAGCGGAGGCAGCGGAGACCAAGATTGAGACGACCCAACGCTCGACAGGCCGACTGAACGCCATCGAAGAAGACAGCGACTTTTCAGAGGCAGCGGAGGAGATCGACAGTGAGTTGGAGGAAGATTCGCATGGCGCGACCGAAGAAAAGCCGCGGGAGCTGTACGAGATTAGACGCCTCACTCAAGAGGAGGTCGACAGATTTAAGAAGGAGGGCAAGTGCTTCATTTGCCACAAGAAGGGACACATCGCTATCGACTGCCCAGACAGAAAGAACAAGAAGAATGACAGAACGAGGAAATCCCGGCCGGGAAAGTGAGACCTGAGTTGGCAGCTCGCGGCAAGCTGCATGATGAGGTTTCGTCTCCTACAGCGACTCAGGAAGAGACCAGAACAGAAGAAGTACGAGACCCGTTACCTCAAACGACATTGAGGCCAGTCTTTAGGAGCAAGGACTTTAGCGACTGGATGATGAATAGGGAGTATTTCCTGAAGTACTCTCAGACCTACGGACCTTTCGACTTAGATGGAGCTAGCGATAATGACGGCCTTAATTCTCAAGTGGCGGAGGATTTTTGCTGTCCGGCGCGCCCATTTCAGGAGAGAGATTTACAGAAGTACCGGAGAATTTGGCTAAATGCGCCATTTAATGAATTAGAAGATTTTTTGGGCCATTATTTGCGGAGTAAACTGCTTCATCCCCATCTGAGAGCGGTTATAGTGGTTCCAAAATGGAGGGCAAAACCATGGTTCAAGCTGCTGCGAAATTTCCGACTTGTCGACGAGCTGGCGGCGAAAGAACATGTGTTTACCTGCCCCACGAACGATGGAATAGAAGGAAGAAGGCAAGATGTTGGACCGACAAGATGGACGACGCAAGTCTACGTCGACGACACCGATCGAGTTCGATTTCTGCCTCAGAACCTACAGAATCCCCCGAAGACCTACTGGACTCACTCGACGACTCTTGTTACCGATGGCCGACGAGTGTTACTAGCGAAAGAGGACACTGGCATGGTCTGGTTTCCTGGTGGCACGTCCGACTAGAATTGAAATTGAAATTGAAATTGTTTACAACATGTACCGTATGCGCCGGTTTTTCACCAAAAGCCGGATGCGTCGGCTGCTGTCTCTGGGCCCTCCCAACTATGCCATACAGGGAACTTACAAGTCAGGGCTAGACCGTTAACCACCTAATCCAACCTCTCCAAGGGTGTTCGGCGTATGGAGTTGTGCAAGAATGCGAGATGTGTCGAGATGTGCTTTGGAGACGAGTTTATCTGGAGGGTCGGTGCGGGCGGTGAGAAGGGAGGTGAGACTCGTGATGGTGGAGGAGTGCGGTGTACCTGTGCGGCTCATGACTATGGGGAGGATGTCGACCACTGTGCCTGGCCAGTGGTTTCTGATGGCGTTCGCAAGGGGTGTGTATTTGTCACGTATGAGGTCGGCTGTGTGGGAGAGGTTGTTGTCTGTGCAGTACTTCCATTCCCCTATCTGAATCTTTTTTATGGACGCGTAGCGACGGCGACCGTTGGAGTGACCAACGAATCGGGGTTCGAGGATGATCTCAGGGGGGAGGACGGCGGGGCATGAGGTTAGGGAGTCAGGCGAGAGACCTTCGTCAGCAGCAACAAGTCGGGTGGGCATGTGGGTGGGGTGAGGTGGGTGGCAGTCAAGTGGAGTGAGGGCAGGGGTGGGGGAAGCAAACGATTTTATGGGTTTGTTACCGAAGTCTGCGGTGATGGTTTCCCAACGTCCTCCGTTGTGGCGTTCCAGTAGGGAGAGTAGGAGTTGCAGAGCGCTGTTGTGTCGGTCCTGTCTTAGACCAGACATAGAGGGGCAGTTACCGGCCATGTGGCCGTTGCTGGTGAATTGACCACATAGGGGGCAGCGCAGGGTGGGGTTGTGAGTAAGTAGGCGGGTGTTGTGGACGCCCCACATGAATTCTTGTTTGTGTGTGAACTGGATATTTGTGAGGGTTGAGTGTTTTTTGTGGTAAGAAAAATCGGCGCCGTCCTTCGCGGCGCGGGCGAGGAGGGCTCCGTGTTTGGTTGTTTGCGAGAGAGGAGTGTGTGTGTGTTTTGTGCTGTAGGTGTGTGCGTCGGATTTGAGGTTGGTGTATCTGTAGGGTATGGGGTCCCCTAGGGTTTGTGGGAGGAGGGTGTATGGCCATGTCCAGTGGCCTATTGTGACTTCAGAACCTGTGGTGTATAAAGTGTCGGGTGGGTGACCATCCGCGACTTGGTTTGCGAGTGTGTCTGCGAGGTCGTTGCCTAGGGAATGGTTGTGGGCTTTGATTTTGCCGAGGTGTGTACGGATGCCTGCTTCGCAGCGGGTTTTAAGGGTGTGTGTGATAGATGAGAGGGTGTCGCGATGAATGTTGTGGCGGTAAGCGGAAGGGCAGTTTAAGTAGCCTTGTATGAGGCGGAGGGAGCACGCACTGTCTGTGAGGAGGTGGGTGCGGCCAAATTGGAGGCCTACATCTATGCCAGCTAATTCAGCCCGATTTATTGTATGGGAGGGAGGGGTAGAGGTCACCAGGATTTTGACTTTGGTGTCCGAGGCGGGGTGGGTAGCTGCTGCTCCGAGGGGGGTCGAGCTGCCTTTTTTCGAGCCGTCTGTGTATACAAAGTCCTGCCAGTTCCAAGCAAGGGTGCCTCTGGTGGGGGGGTACGTTAGATGTACGCGGTCTGGGAGGGGGTATGTGAGGGGGTGAGTTGGGTTTGGGGGGCGGTGGTATATACCTGCTGAGTGGGGTGAGTAGGTGACAATGAGGTGTGGAGGAGGGGGGGTGATGATGGGGTTGGGGAGGTGAGTGTCGTAGATAGATTCGAGAGTGTTGTGAAGTGCGGTCATGGCTGTGGGTGATGGGAGGGTGGAGAGTGCGAGGGGGTTGGCGACGAGGTATATGTCGACCATCCATCGTGTGCCGAATGGGGTGGGGGTGGGGTTGCCAGTGTGTTGGTCGGGGGGTAGGAATGTGTTTGCGTCATTGGGGAGGGTGTAAAGGTGGTGGGTGTATGGGGAGTTGATGTATTTGGAGTGGCGATAGGGTGTGTGTTCCCATCGGGGGAGGATGAGGATGGTTGCGCTGGGTGTGTGAGGGGCTGTGAGGTGTGCGCTGGTGATTGCGTGTTCCATGGCTCGTCTCATGCATTCGTGGTCGTATTCGGGGTTGGCTATGCTGGTGCCTTGCCAGGTGTGCGGGGCATTGCTACCGCTGGATGAGAAGACTATATCTTCGGGATAGAGGGAGTGGTATGTGTGGGAGTGAAGGGATTTATTGAGGGGGTCGGAGTAGAGTTCTGTCTGGATGCGGAATGTGTGACGGAGGGCTGTGAGGAGGTCTTCTCTAGTGGCCCATCTATTTCGGGTGGTGGTGGCGGGTGTGGGTGAGTGGATTTCTGAGCGGGAACCTAGACGGGTGAGGAGGTGATAGACCTCCTCTTCGAACGTATGCTGCGAGAGGTCGGGGCGAAAGAGTTGGTAGAGGTGGCGGACGCGGGGGCCGTTAAGGGTGGTGACCGCGCGGCCGTCGGGAGTGCAGAGTATGGTGGTGTCGTGGAGTGATGGGTGTGCGTGGATAGCGAATTTACCGGTAGGGAGCATGTCGAGGTCGGGGTTGATGGGGTCATGGTTGAATGTGATAAGTGGGTGTGACCACGGAGGGGGTCCGGGTTTTGGCAAAATGGGTGCGGTGGAGGGGACATAGCCGGAGTTAAATGCGGTAAGGGCGGTGGGGCCGGAGGGGGTCTCACTGATGGTGTCGTGGAGTTGTAGGCACGGGGCCCACTGCACTTCGTGGAGGCGGGTAAGGTCGTGTCGTTGGCCGCGAGCGCACCACTCGCACTGCCATGTGGTGGGTCCTTGAGCTGGGCGACATTGGGAGTGTATGGCATAGTGCGGGCATGTGCAGCAGGTGGAGGAGGGTTCTGTGTGCAGGGGGTCATGACAGATGGAGCATGTGGTGGGGGAGGGGGAGGGGAGGCATACCGATGTGGGAGTGGAGGAGATGAGGCGGAAGCCGTCGTCGAGTTGTAGCTGAATGTCCCATTCCGTGAGGTGTTCCGGGGCCCATTCGACCATGTACTGCGTTTGGCCGTATTCTGTGTCTTTGTGTTTGGAGATGATGCGTGTTACGTCGCAGGGGGGGTAGTGGTGGTCGGAGGGGGTGAGGTATTCTGTGTCTAAGTGTGTGGTGGGTGCGGTGGGGGTGGAGTGAGTGGTGTGGGAGGTGCAGATGCCGGATTGGAGGGTGGGGGGTGAACGGGGGAGGTGAGGGGAGAGGAGGGGGATCCACGAGGGATGTATAGTGGTGGGGGGGGATGCTTGGTTGGTATTGAGGCTTGTGATGGGGAGGCGGTTGTGTATAGTATCGAGGGGTTCGGTGAGGATTGCTGCGAGGAGGCGGATGGGAACTGAGAGGGGGGTGGTGGACCCCGTGAGTGTGGTGATGGATTTGCATGATTTGAGGATGAATGAGGATGAGGTGGCTCTGAGGAGGACTTGTGGCCATGTGGTAATGTTGTTTTTCCAGAGGGGGGTGAGGCGGGGTAGGAGGGAGGCGTGTGTTTTGCGGGGGGAGAAATCGCAGTAGGCTTGTTTGTATGTGTGAGGGTCGGTGATGTGTGTGGCTTTGTCCCGGAGTGAGGTGAGGAGGGCGTTGTCTTGAGTGGTGAAGTGGGCACGGATTGTGGAGGCGATAGGGTTGGTGAGGGAGAGTGGGGGAATGTTGTGGAATAGGGTGCCCGCGTCGCGTTGAGCTCGGACTAAGCATTTTAGTGTGGGTGGAGTGTAACAGGTTGACATGATGGATTCTGAGGGCCAGTGGGAATACGTTGTGGATAGGGTGCGTATGTGTGCGCGGGCCATGTGGCCTCTATAGCCTGAGGCATTCATGATTTTATGTAAGTGGCATACTGTGAGTTGTGCGGCGTGGGCTTTGAGGGAGGGGAGGCCGTATCCTAGGTCTGATGTGGGGCGGTGAAGGGCGGTGCGGGGGAGGTTACGTACCGAGGAGACGGCGGAGCGGAGAGCGCGGCAGATTTGTCCTTCGAGAGTGTCGAGTTGGGAGTCCGTGAAGAGGCCGAGCTGGAGGGTAAAATGTTTTCCGATGAGGAGGCCACGGATGACTCTGATTCTGCGGGATTGAGTTAGTGGGGAGGTGGAAAGGGCGGTGATGAGGGATGCAGTGGTACGTTTGAGTTCGTGCCAATGTCTGGTGAAGGTGAGGGAGGTGTTTAGTTCTACCCCTAGGACGCGGTATGTGTCCCTGGGGCCAATGGAGGGGATGGGGGCCGGGGTGGAGTTTAGGGAGATGAACTGTGTTTGCAGGCGGGATGCGAGGAGGGTAGTGTTGGCGCGGGTGAGGGCGTTGCCTGTACGCCAGAGGGCGCCGGTGATGCAGCATTTGCGGATGTTGACCGTCATACCGGTGTAGGCGCTGAAGAGGGAGAGTTTTCTGAGCTGGATGGTCATGTTGGGGGTCGAGCCCGTAGCGAGGCTGAGGTCGTCGGCGAAGCCGTGTCCTGGGTATGTGGCTGTGGGTTCTGTGGGGTCAACGTTAGTGGTGGGGGGGCCTGGGCGGTAGCCCCGGCTTCCCACCGTGAGCCAGCGAAGGAACGGTTCAAGGAAGAGGGTGAATAGGAAGGGGGAGAGGGTGTCGCCCTGGAGGGTTCCTCGATTGATGTCGATGGAAGGGGTGGGGCCGTGAGGAGTGATATATGATGTGGTTGAGACCCCGTATAGTTGTTCGCATGTATCGACAAAGGTGGGAGGCATACCGAGTTGACGCATGTGTTTGAACATGATTCGGTGGTCCGCGGCGTTGAAGGCGCCTTTGAAGTCCGCGTACATGACGTAGATGTCTTTGCTGTGGAGTTTCGCGTCCTCCATCGTCATAATGAGGGAGGAGAGGGCGTCGTGGATACTGCGGTGTTGTCGGAATCCGTCTTGTTGGTCGCTGAGAATGCCATGGGTTTCGGCGTACTTCGAGCCTGCATCTTTGATTAGTGCTGTCCATAGTTTAAGGAGGTTGTTCATGAGGGCGATAGGGCGGTAGTTATCGAGGAGGGAGGGGTCGCCTTTTTTATGTAGGAGGCATGTTGTGCTGTGGCACCAATCAGGAGGAGTGTAGGATTTGTGTGCTAGGAGGGAGAGGAGAGAGAAGAGGGCGGAGCGGGTCGCCGGGGGTAGGAATTTGATTATTTCATTGGGGATACCGTCGGGGCCGGGGGCTTTGCCGGTGCCTAGGGAGTTGAGGGTTTTATCGAAAGTGTCGCGGGTAATCATGTCGGCAAGGGTGAGAGAGGGGTCTCCGCGGGGTTCGATGGTAAAGTTGTCGGGGTTGTTAGGGAGTTCCCATGGGGGGGTGGGTAGTTCGGGTGGGGTGGCGCAGCCGAGTTCGCTAGCGAAGTGAGAGTGTACCGCGTCGATGACGGCGGAGGGAGAGGATGCGGTGGTTTTATCGGGTTTGGTAATGCGGTGGAGGGTGGAGGTGGTGCCGGCGGGGGGTAGGAGGCCGCTTTTAATTTTCAATCGGCGGTGGGAGAGTTTGGGGCAGGTGTCGTAGGCCACATTGGCTCGAGTTTTTATTTTCTTTATTTTATTCGTGGTGGTGTCGTGAAGGAGCTGGCGGATGCGTGCTTGGCACTGTTGTTTGATGGCGTCAGGGGAGAGATATTCCGTTGTGTTTAATAGGGCTTGGGCGATGGGAAGGGGGCCGTTGTTTTTGCTGCATTTACGGAGTTTGAGTATTTGAGTGCGTGTTTTATTTGTGAGCCAAGTGGGGTCAAGGGACGCTTGGGGTGGGCGGGGTTTTTTGTCGGGGAGGAGGGGCCAAACTGTGGCTGCGTGGTCCATGTGTTGGGAGAGGAGTGTGGTGAATTGTGAGGCGAGGGTGTCGAGGGTGTCGGGGGTGGCCGAGGTGTATGAGGTGTTGAGAATTTCTGCGTGGAGGGTTGCCGTTTGGTTGATGAGGTCGGGGGTGCTGGATTGGTATACTTTTATGTGGTCGGGTGTGAGGGGAAGGCGAAAGGTGAGTTTGCGCGTCGTGTGTTGTGTGTGGGGGTGGGTATGGGGAGGGGGGGGGTGTGCCATGAGTGAGAAAGGGGCGGGAATGACGAGGTGGATTGCAGAGTGATCAGTAAAGTGGGAGGGGGAGGGGAATATCGAGCAAGAGGATGGTGGGAGGGTGATAGGTGAAGGAGGCGTGGTGAGCCAGTGGTCAAGGCAGCCCCCGCTGCGGGGGAAGGTAGGGATGGGGTCGTGGAGGGGGTGGAGGTGGGATTTGAGTAAGGAGGTGAGGGCAGGGTGTCCTATACCTGTGTGGGTGGTCGATTGGAAGTCCCCTCCCCAGAGGGTGCGGTGTTGCGGGTGGTCGTCCGCTAGTCGGAGGCCCCAAGCTGCAACTTCTGCGTAGAGGCGGGTCAGTTGTGTGTTGTAGAGCTGGGGCATATAAGTACCTATAAGGAGGTAAGGGGTGCCTGAGTGGGGGACGATTTTTAGTCCGGCGATATGGGGGATGAGGTGGGGGGGCGGGGTTAGGACAGTGGCAGACTGGAATGAGGCTCGGCGGACCGCGAAGAGAACGCCTGCGTTGGGTAGGGGCACAGTTGAGTAGCAGGGTCGGGAGCTTTTGAGGTGGTATTGGGGGAGGGCTATGCGCCAGCGGGACTTGTGGGTGTCGTGGTTGGTTTCGGTGAGGATTAAGACGTCCGGTTGGTGGGAGGTGGAGAGGTGTTCAACATCCATAATGGAGGTGTGTAGGCCGCGGGTGTTGAGGGTGATGAAGTGTAGTGGTTGGGATGTGTGGTGTGGGAGGATGGGGGAGGGGAGGGAGGGGGTGGTGCGGGGGGGGTTATCGGGGGGGCGTTCTGCGGGTGGAGGTTGGAAGGGAGGGGGGAGGGGAGGAGGGGAGGGGGGGATGAGGGGAGTGGGTGGGGGCTTAGGGGGGGAGGGTAGTGTGGGGTGGTGGAGGGCGTCGAGAAGGTGGTGGCGGCCCTGTGGGAGGGGGGCGGAGCGGAAGGTGTGGTTCCATAGGAGAGTGTGTAGGGAGTAAACCGAGGAACGGGGGTCGAAGGGGGGGGGGTTGTATGGTTGGTCCGGGGGGGCTGTGGTGATGAAGTAGGTGTGCAAGAGGGCGTGGGTG